>NW_019028926.1:0-30402 GCF_000150535.2 Carica papaya
AACAAATGATCAATTCAATTCATACTCAATCTACGCATAGGGCACATAAGTCCCACGTCTATACACAAAATCTAGCACAAGTAACCTACGTTTTAGAAGCTGAAGTTGTTTCAATAAGTCCACTTTACCATGTTTATAATAATGTATAATTTTAATATTTTGTTAAAACTAAAATATTTGATTAGAAAGTGATTGATTATAATTAAAATATATTAAGACTAACTTTAATTAAATTTTTTTATTAAGAGTCTAATAATAAATTATATTAAAATGTAAAATATCGAAATAAAGTTGGTATTAAAGATAAAACTGTGTGGTTAATCAAAAATTATGATACGTAAATAGCAAGAAATAAAAATCTAATTAATTATCTGTTATAAACAAAAATAATTAACAAAACAATAACAACCGTGATCACGACAGTCAGCACAATCGCTTGAAGCTTCCTTTCCAACAAATCTTAACTAGTTGGTAAATCTCTTAATTCTACTACTAATTAAATTAAATTAAATAAATATATAATTATTTTTTAATTTAATTATTAATATTTTCATTTATATATATATATATATATATTATTATAGGCTTGAATTCAACTATACATAAATTAATTCTAGCGTTAGTAATGTGAAATATGCTAAGATAACTAATATAATTACACACCTCTAATGAGATCACTAGAACAAAGATCATTTAATTTCAATTTCAATTTCCAATTTCCAATTAGATACGATAAACTATATGCATGATTGTATAGGAAGAAACAGAGAGATGAGCTGCTCAATTGCCAGGTGAATAATGACAATATGTTACTGTAATTCTCCACTAAAATACCTTAATAGTTCATTAATCATACGCACTACCCGAAATGATGGGATATATATACATACATATATATTTTAAGAGAAAATTAGACCTCATTTGTACCCATACGACTTATGAGATAATAATTAGGTTTTGAATTAGTGGTTCTTAGTGGGTGAGAGAATATATATATATATATATATATATATATGTAAACAAGAAGATAACATTAACACATTTATCCAATTTATTGTTTTCAAAGTTTTTGTGTGATAGTAATTTGATCGGTTAGAGTGGCTTAATCCTGGGTAGACATGATGATAAAAGTTTTTTTTTTTTTCTAATTGTAGGGTCCTTTTTAAGCGTTGCCTTCAATATTCAGATCAGTTCGTTAATTAATTTAATTTAAGACATTAATTAATTAATTAGTTAGTTAGTTATTGTTCATGATAAGTAAAAAGCAACTTGTTTTTGATGAAGAAGATTAATCATCCGTGTGGCTTGAAAAATGACTAAAACAAATAAATAAAAACAAGTTGGTGAAAAGAAGGTTGCATGCACTTGTCCTCTTGACACCTAATTATAAATATTGTAGGGTTATGCAAGTGAATATTTAATATTATATATATATATAATCATATATTAATTTTTAAGCTTTTTTATTTATAATTTGAGTACAAAGATTGTGTTTTTATATGTTATAACATACATATATGATACTATCCAACCCTTGTATGTTTAACAACGAGTAAAATAATTTTTTTTTAATAATAATGTTTTAATCATATAATTGATCTTAGCTATTTAAATAAGAGAATATGTATTTAAATTTACTTTTAATATTTTTTATTTATATGAAGTATAAATATCATTTGTGTTGACATCAAACAATTTGAATATTGTTATAAAATATTGTATATATTCTTTCGCATTTGAAATTTATGTTTTTTCTCTTAATAGTTCTAATTTTTTTTTTTTTGGTTCTAAAATTTAAATATTTACATTTCAATTTTCAACAAACAATATATTTTAATTATAAAGCACAATTTGTAAATCTTATATTATATCTACTAATTTTTCTTTGCAGTAATTCAATATAAATCTTAAAATAACTAAACAAATTTTCTTAAATATTTACGAATTAAGTTCAGGAATTTCTTTTCTTTTTTTTTTTTGAAATTATTAAAATTATCTATATTAATCTATAAATTATTTATATATATATATATACATATAATATATGTTTGGTGAATAATATTCATCCTTAAAAACAAAACATTAGCTAACACAAGTCGATACCAACTGATGATTAGGAAGTCTTATAATCCCAATTAATTAGTAGAAGCAATGGAGTTGCCATTATTAATTAAACCTAGCTGCCCATAATAACTAGAAAGGCAAAAATAAAAAAATAAAAAATACTGGCTTCATCAATTTATAAAGTGGGCTGCCAAAGCCGTTATTATATATATATATATATATATGTATTAAGTAGTATCTTATTGATTTTAGAGTTTAAGTATACTCACCAGGTAGAATAGACTGTAATGTAAGTAGTATCTACAACGTATGATTTCCATCATGCAGTGCATGGCATCTTAACTAGTAATCGAAATGTTATATACCACCCAAAAAAAAAAATAAGAATAATAATCCAAATGTCATAGTATTAGTTTTAATTGCAATATTAATTAGTTAATTAATTAATTTGAATTGACTTTAAGCATATAGTTGTGAGGTCATCTCAAATCACTATTCCCATTGTCAACTCTTGCTTAGTATCATGATCCCCAATAATTCATATAAAATACATACATATATGTTGCTAAAAGAATATTTAACTTAATAACCAATTAATTGTTAATGAGGTAAAAAAAATTAAATTACGTAACCTTAATTATACTAATATCATGATAAATTTGATGGCAAACTACGAGAGTTATTAAAGAGGTAGTCTCGTAATTTAATTTAGAATGAGGCACTGAAAGGGTGGTCTTGCATATATAAAAGTTATTTCAAATGTAATTTAAATTCTGTCATTTTTATTTTTTTAATTATCAAAAAGTGGTCTTTTATAGTATTTATGATTTTGCATATAGTGTGCAAGGGTTATAGGAGGTCAATTATAGGTCTCTACATCATCTTTAAGCATAAAATATGGTATATTTACAACCAAAACTGTACTCCAAGAATTATGTGAGAGCTCGGGCCATCAAATCAGTGCCACGAAGACTTGTATTTTTTTTCTCATAACGTTCTGATCAACAAGGCCAATTGTATTAGTAACAAGTTTAACTTTCATGCCTCCAACAATCTTGGTGTTTACCTGGGTGTCTCCCTCCTCCATAGTAGAGTGACAACAACCTATAGATACATCCTTGAAAAAGTGCAAAGTAAACTTTTAAGGTAAAAAGTCAATCTCTTGTCTATGGTTGGTCAGTTAACCTTAGCTAAGTCTGTCCATATGGCAATTCCTACATACGCTATACAGACTATCGCCTTTCCTAGCTCCTTGTGTGATCAAATTGACAGTGTTGTGCATAATTTTGTTTTGGGCTCCTCTAGTGAGTCTAAAAAAATTACTCTGGTTAAATGAGACACAATGTATAGCCCTTGCTTCTCTAGTGGTATGGATATCCTTCGTCTCAATGACCTTAATAGAGCATTCCTCATGAAGGTGAGCTTTACCATCATCATAAAGCCTCATTTTCTTTGGGTTTAAATCTTAAGGCATAAGTACAATTGGGATGGTACTTACAGGCACACGATAAGGTTAAAGGATTGGTCCCACCTTTAGAGAAATCTTAATGGCTTCTAGAATGAACTTAAAAACAGGATTCATTAGCATATTGGAGATGACAACAGAGCTAAGTTTTGGTGATAATTGCTTGGAAAATTGTGAACTTCTTAAACTTTTGACCTTCTAACTGGTGGAAGAACCCTTACTTTTTAAACATGTTAAGAACTTTATTACTCTAAAGGGCCAGTGGAACTTGGATTTATTGCACACCACACTTCTTACGATCATTCTTATTAAGTTGGCGGCTATTGTTGTCTTGCATAGAGAGATGGGGACCGATGAGCCATATTGGGGTTTTTTCTCGAGTGGTATCTTTTCGGTTAAATTTGCTTACTCTTTACTTACTGACAATGTTTCTCTTGATGCAAGTTGTAACGACCCACTTTCTCCGTGAAAAAATAAGCACTACTCCACACATATAACCTATAAATTTACACAGCAATAAACAAAAATTTGAGATTCAATTATCCCTATATGAAATTACAAGATATGAGACTTACAAGATTTATTACATTACATCGCTATCATATAATTAATTTATTTTACAAGACGAACTTTTATTATTATTAAAGATTCTTCAAAGTCTTTCTTCGACCTTGACTTACTCTTGATCTTGACTAATCTGCATTTGAGGTGTGAATTGAAGTGAGCTTCACAGATTCAGTAAGAAAAAAGTGGCAGTGCCCGCAACAAAGACATGCACACATTCAATTACCAAATCTTATAAATCAATTCATTCAATAAATATTTAGAATTCCTTTTTTCATTATCATAACTCAGGGCATAACAATTCTATAAATAACGTAATTTGGTATCAGTATCATAATTTAAGCAGTAAGCAATTCAGTAGATATCAATTCAGTATTTCAGTATCGTAAACTTTACTCATAACTTCCTATTTCTTCCTCTTAGTTTATATCTTATTAAAAATAGTTTCACCGTACGATATCATTTCCGTCGACATCAACGAGAGCAGTAAGGATCCCCTCTACCATATGAATACATTACAGTTCAGTTCACAATTCACAGTTTGTAGTACACAGTATACAGTTCACATTTCTTATCATTTCATCACGTCTGGTTGAAGCCATATCCATGGGTAGGGTTCACCACAGTCACATGCTAAAAAGCTACCACACACACACCCCTCAGTGATACCGGTTAAACGAATTTTTTCGTCTTTTAAAAATTCTTATATTATTCTTTTACTAATCAAGTTCGCCACTAGATAACCTACTCAGACATGTGCCTATTTATATATCATATATGTATTATACACCAACAAGTTTACACAACAAACATAATACATACACTTTATATGCACAGTTATTGACTCAAATAAGTGTATATAAGCTGACAACCCATACAACCTAAATATACTTGTATATTCGCATAAAACACATATATATTATAAAAGCATACACATACAAATTGTTCACTCATACACACACACGTTGCACAACCCACAATTATACATTTATATATATATGTATCACACACACCTATAACTCGATAATTAGCATGTATAAAATTTGCATATACATATAAATAATAATATGAATACATAATTATACGTTATACACAATATCATGTAGGTTTTCGATCATATGCAATTGTACACATGCGAATATGATGAGTTCACAGAACTCGTGGTAAAAAATGTGAACAGTTTGTAAAGTCTGTAAACAACTCATTTCAACAGAAAACAAGGTTCCATAAAAAAAATATGGGGACCTCTGAATGAGACTAACTCAATCCCTTACCTATAGTCGGATCAAAAAGTATTGAAATTCTTATTAGTTCGAGTCTACAATCTTCACTGAATCTCGATTACTGTTTAGATAATTTTCCCGTTTACAAAAAAAAAAATACATGAGTTCAATGACGAATATTTATAGAAATAATTAAAATACAAAAATGGACCGAGATTTACCATAGACACGCGATCTCGGTCATCGAAATCGCTACGTGCCACCACATGGGTGTCCCTAGTTCACAAAGTGCCGCTATCGAAGGGCCACTGCCAGACCACTGCGCGTTGCCGTAGACCACTATGAACCGACCAAAATTCACTATGAAATGTTTCACGCACATGGATCCAGCGCGTAAATGGCGAAATCGCGCAGTAAAGAGCTAGGAATGTGCGAAATCGTGCAGCCAACTACCACAGATCTCCTTCTTCTTCGGATGCACGCTTTCGCATGATTCTTTATCTAGTTTTCAATCGAGTAAGTCATCAGCCGCTTAGACTCATCGACTCATCGCGAGAACTACACACCATCACAGACAGGTCCACACAGGCCGGTGGCAGTTGCGACTTCGATTTTTTTTCTCTCTCTCTAAAAAGATCTTTTTCTCTCTCTTCACACCACTCTCCCTCTCCATGGCTTGCTCTCTCTTCATTTTTATAGTCAGAGAGAGGAGAGCCCCATACGAGCCTTCCTTCTCCTTCTTCGGTGGAAGGAAGAAACGCACACGCCTTTTCTTCCTCTTCTTCTTCGGCGGCTAGAGGCGTACATGCCTCTGGTTGCCTTTTTTTTTTCTTTTTTTGTCACCAAAATGATGTCATTTTGATGTTCTCAAAACGATATCGTTTCACATGCTTATTGAAATGGCGTCGTTTTAGGCTTTTCCTACTTCTAAGAAGCAGATGGGTTAAGTTGTTTCTCTCAGACCGGATTGTTACACAAGTGGGACGTGAGATTTAGCGTGGAAGTGATTTGAAGCTCAAAAAGTCAGACAATTCATTTGGTTGGTTCTTCGAAAAAGCCTCTTTACGAACAGTGAACATGCAAGAAGGCATATGACCATTGATCCTAGTTGCGAGACTTATGGTTGTGGAATTAAAGATATCAACCATGTGCTTAGAGAGTGCCATCAGGCGAAACAGCCTTGGACAAAAATCATACCTCCCAATGAGGCTACTACCTTCTTTCAGTCGAATCTGGATAACTAGTTAACCAACAATCTGTGGAATAGATGGTGTTGGTGTCAAAACTTTAGAGATTGGAGGGTTATCTTCTGGATCACTTGTTGACCTCTTTGGAATCGGAGGAATCATTTTGTTTTCAAGGGCGAGCCTTGGAGTGTCGATGAGGTGAAACATGTTGTTTTTCGCATGGTGGATTACACTTTCCCGGCTACTCTAGTTGTTGTTATAACCAAGGGTCGTTCTTGCAGGAAGCATGAGAAACTTATTTGTTGGTATGTCCCCCTCCCCTTCTATGATTAGATCAAAATCAATACTGATGGTGAATATCGGGCTTATGTTAACTTGGTCTGCGCCGGTGGCCTAGGACGTGACGCAA
Organism: Carica papaya; assembly: GCF_000150535.2. The sequence continues at coordinate 6,913 of NW_019028926.1, forward strand.
ATGACACTTAGCTAGGGGGTTTTAGCAGGAATATTGGGATGTACTCCATCTTACAGGTTGAGCTATAGGGCACCTTGGACGGCCTGGGTATGACATGAAATATGGGTGCGCGTAAAGTCACTCTCGAGATGGACAACTTGCTCACGGTCTAGGTTCTGAACAAAGTTATCTGTCATGAGCCTATTCAAATAAATGTTAGTTGCAATCTTATTCAAGCTATAAGAATCTGTTTGGTTAGGTGTTGGACGGTCTATATTTAATGGGTTTACAAAGAAGAGAATCATTGTGTTAATTTCTTAGCCAACCACACCTTTTTGAATCCTCCTGGGCTCCACTTCCATCGTCAACCTTTCGTCGATCTTGTTCAGCTCACCAATGATGATCTTGTTGGGGTATCTTGGTCTAGAATGTGTAACATTTAGGATTGTTCTTGTTTTCTCTTTTTAATAATATATGTATATTAAGAATTTATTGATTACATAGAGTCATATATTACAAGTTATTATTTCCAATGTAGAAGAGATTCTATAGTGCAATGAGGACCATTAAAAAGATGAAGGTTAGACTATATTTTAGGCCGTCTTAGATGATAATAAATAGAGGTATAAGGGTTGGTTAGGTAAATGAATATAGATTAGAGAGGTGGTTTATTTCGCATAAATATTTTTTTTATTTTGTATCACTGGAGGTTTTCATTTGAGTGAATAGTCAACTCGTGTCAAGTGGGTACAACATCAAATAAGCAAGAGTACAACATCAAATAAGCAAGAGTAAATTGTCTATCAAGGTAGTTGGACATTGGGGATCTAGGAACTACGAGAGTTTGCCTACTCTGGATGTCGAAGAATTCATCTTGATGTTTTATTGCTAGTTTTTGGTATAATGGTATTTGATACATTAGTTTTATGTATACTTAGCTCTATTTGCCTATTGTAATTTGTGTTATCCAAGATATGTCTGCTTTCACTATAGTTTTCCTTTGTCTCATCATTTATCTATTGGGCAAGGTGCACAATGATCTTGACTTGGTTATTTTGGATGAAAGAGTTCTTTTCATGTAAACTACAAGCTTAGTCTTCGATGGAGCTCTCCGTTATAACATATTCATAAATAGAGGTGGACAGTAAAGCATTATAAAGTTAGTAATGGTTTTTACCTTGGCAAGTTAAGAAGTAACCTATTATTGGTTGTGATTAACAAAAAATTAATAAAAAAATTATTAAAGATAAATTAAATTATTTGACTAACTATTAATTGACTGAATGATGAATAAAAATATAATACAGTTATATATTATAATATTATGTTATATGTGTTCTTATTATAAGACCATATTAACATTAGTATGCATATGTTATTTAATTAATAAAATGTGAAATTTTTACTCAAATGAAATAGTCATTCGATTAGCATCTCTTTATGAAAATACAAATCACTTGATCATTTACCGCAGTATTCGTAAAATTATTTTAACAAATGAGAGCTCCTATCGGAATTTTAAGTACTAATGCAACCATCGTTCACCAAATTAAACCTCTGGCCAAATTCAACACCATCACAATCATCTATAAATATGTATAGTATCTAAAAAAATAATCATATAGATTGCTAAAATACCAACTCATGACTCTAGATTTCTCTATCTTTTTTAATGTATAGACAACTAGGCATGTATATATACACAAACATAGATACATATGTAATAATGGAATAAAGCTGTAGCGCGCGATCATATGCATATACATATCCTAAATTTGCAAATATATAAATCTGGGTAACGTGTGAGGCGTCTAGAGAATCCATGTAGAGTGCAGACTGATTAATTCATATGTAAACTATAGTAGAATAGAAATATAGAGCAATATTAGACGCAACTTTCTGGAATTGTGTTATCGCAGCTTTTAAGTATATTAAGGAAAGATTAAGTGGGTACAGTAATTTTGGTACAATAAGCATCATAACATGAAAGACTTGCAAAAAAAAGAAAAAAAAAAAATGCTTGAGCTGCTAAATGACAAGCAATCAATTTTGTGGCTCTGAAACCCACACCACATTTGAGATTTGTGGCTATCATGCAACCTTATATTATTATTATTATTATTATTATTATTATTGAAATAAATAAATAAATAATAATAATAATAAATAAATAAAATAATTTTATTATTATTATATGAATTTGTGGTTAATAATTGAGTGGCTTACAAAATTAGAGTGGTCTACCTAGCGAAGGATGGAGAAAGGAGAAGGGGGGAAAGCGTACTATGGAGGCTGCTACTTTTTTGTATCGGCAAAGGATTTGATGGGTTAATTTTGACTTGAGAACGACTTAAAATTAAACATCAATAATTCAGCATTATTAATTGTTTGGTGCCTCTAATTTCACTTATATTTTGCTTTGTTTAATTAAGCTAATTTTAACAGTCCATTAATATTATATATATATATACATATTATATATATATCATTAATTATGTAATTGTTAACATGTACACTTTTCTTGGCATACTTTTCCGAAATAATATTTTATTAATTACATAGTCTTATATAAAAATACAAAACATATTATTGGATTATACATTTCAACAGAAACTCATAGATATACTAATAACTTATAATTATTTTTAGTGACTCGTAAGCATATGATAAAAATGTTTTGACCTTAACTGATGATGAAAATATACATAAACATATATGTGTATATATATATATATATATATCAAATGACTTTCTAAAGCTGAAAAATTAAAAATTGAAGATGAATATATATTTATATCAGAAATACATTGAAGAAGTTTTGGCCGGCACGTAAAAGAAGTACATAAAGCCTTCTCTATGTGTACTACTAAATAGGATAATGATGCTGCGATTATATAAGGAGGAAAGATGCTTGATTCTTGAATACTTTGAGCATATTAATTCCAAACGAACACTCTTCATTTACAGACCTAACTTCTAATTCTTGTTTATATGCATATTTCTTGAGGAGAAGCAAAGTCCTGGAAACCTATATGTATATATATATATATAAAGTAGATATTAATTCAAACAAAATTTGAAAATTAAAAATAAATAAATGCTTCATTTATTAATGGAGGCTGATGTTTTGACATTTTCCACAAAAAAAGAAACTCATTATTCACTTCCCAATTCTTAGTCTCAACCCATTTGCCACCACAATGATCTTACACGAATGCTTCTTCAAAAATAATTTTGAAGTTACACTAATCTCTAATAATATAATTATACTTATTTTATTCTTAAAGTATGGATTCACTAAATATATAAGTAGAAAAATTTGTATTTTTTTTTTGTTGTATCTGTGTTTTATGAATTATACAAGTTATTTACACGCGAGATCTTATTGAATAAGAAAATTAAATACTTATTGTATAACTCTTAATTTTTTAAATTAAAAACTGAATAATGATTCTTAATATATTAAACAAGAATTAAATGTATGAGAGAAAAGTACTAATTTATATAATATATAGTGTGAATACAATCATTTGATATGATAACAATTATAAAATTTCAGTTCATATTATCAAAATGTAAAGCATATCAATCGTTGCTAAGTTTAATGATTGATATATTTTTTTATCTATAAGATACTGTAAGTTCAAATTGAATTGTATTTATATATATATTTTTTTATTTCAATATTATATTATGATTAACATGTATATTATTTTCTATATTGATATTCTGCATTTTATAAAATTGAACTCTGTAAAATTAAAAAAAAAAAACACACTATCCTTACAAATGAGATTAATTCTTGCAAATAATTAACTAATTACCAACCTAAATACAATGTTTTTAGAAATTAAATTTGTTATAATATTAATTACGAAAGCAAAGAATTAAGAGGACATCAAAAAGATTAAAAAGTCAATTCGTGAAAAACTCTATAAAGGGTGACATATTCTACGATCTCATTGAGTGGATTTTGAAGTTTCATCTACTGGATCCCCAATCAATGATTTTAAATATACACCAAATATTATGACAAGTACATAATCAATTGAATTCAAGAGGCAAACGTGTATAAAAAGCCATTGCATGCCAATTATGTAATATACGTACCACCTAGTACTCAGCCAGTCAAAACATACATTTACGTATTATGTATGAATTCTTTTTCAATAGTTGCATTATTTTGTATTCTTACTTTTTCAAAAAAAAAAAAAAAAAGAGGAAAATGATGCGCTATTTTTATCCAAAATAAATGTGATTTACACATAATCAATAAATTGCGTGGAAACTCAGCCACTTGTATCTTGTAGCCTACCGATTTCAAAAAGTGATGCAACAACAAAGACTCATGGAGTCAATGGCTTCATCATCATTCATCAATTCATATATATAATATATCATTGCGTTATTTTCTTCCCTTTTCAATATTAATGCAATTAATTGTAAACATACCCATCAAATTTTATATAAAATGGTAATAATTTAAAAAATAAAGAGAAGGCCATAATTCTAGTGGCGTATATGATATACAGCAGTTTGAATGTTTTTTTTTTTTTTTTTTTAATTCAAAACCCAGTAAATCCAAAATCAAAACTTGAAATAATTAAACCATGGGATCTCATAAAAATATATATATATATATACTAAACAGAGAAAAGGCATTAAAAAAAAAAGATTCTGTTTTAACGTAAGTGTCAATGCATGGACCCTAGGCACGTTGACAAATAATCAACCTGCCCTTATGGTACGTTCAATTCAAACATCTTGGCTTTGCTTAGTTCCACCCACTGCCCTACAAATTAATCCTATATAAACCCCTCTTCATTCCCACTCTCCTAATCAATTCAACCCTCCCAATTATATTAACTAGTCCTTTTTAATGGACAAACTTGGGCTCATTCCCTTTTTGTACGCCCATTTCCTCATTTTAATTTCCTTCCAATATCTGGTGCATGCTGCCCCAATTACATCATGTGACCAAACCCCACATCCTCAAGTTTGCGCCCATTTCATGGGACCTGATCAACTTGTTGCAACCCTCGATCAGGACCGGTCCCATATTTCGTTTCATGAACGAGCCATTAGGGTCACCTTGAACCAAGCCGTACGGGCTCACCAACTTGTGTCTGGTATCGACTTGAGTTCATTCCACGACCGAGCCAAGTTGGCTTGGTCTGATTGTCTCGAGCTTTATGCGGACTCCCTTGACCTTCTTAACCAATCCATGACCTCCACCAACCCGGTAGATTCCCAAACATGGCTCAGCGCCGCAATTTCCAACCATGAAACTTGCAAGAACGGATTTCTTGATTTTAACTCGGGTTATCTTCTAGAAAACCTCCCTGTCGTCATGTTGACCAACTTTTCAAAATTGATTAGCAACTCACTCGCCATAAACAAGGACAGAGTGGAGTCCTATTATTCCTCTGCTGCGCTGCGTTTCGCCAAACAAACTCGAGGTAGACGTTTGCTTGCCGATCATCAGAATGGATTATTCCCATCATGGGTATCGGCTGCTGATCGGAAGTTACTGCAGAAATCAACTGGGGCAATTAGAGCCGACGTCGTTGTGGCTCAAGATGGCTCTGGGGATTACCAGAGCGTATCGGCGGCTGTAGCGGCATCGTCCAAGAGAAGAGGCGGGTCGGGTCGGTTCGTGATATACGTGAAAGGTGGTGTTTATAATGAAAATGTTGAAGTTAAGAGATCGATGAAGAACATAATGGTTATCGGAGATGGGATGGATGTCACCGTTATTAGAGGAGGTAAAAGCGTTGCGGGTGGCGCCACGACCTTCCGGTCTGCAACTTTTGGTAAGTTCAAGTTTGTAGCGAATAGAATTCATATATTTATAGATAGATATCAACTCAAGATCATATTAAAAGTTTCGTAAAAATAATCATCTTAGACTTCTTAATAAAACAGTGCTATAAATTAATATTGCCTTAGTTTCTTTACCGTAATTATGTATGGCCCATGTTCGTGTGTGAAAGAATAGTTTCATTAAACATGAAGTTAAAACAATTAAATTTAATTTATTTATTTTTATGTATGTTTATACATACGTGAGCATTTAGAGCAGATCAAGCACGTTGCCATAGCACCAGTTATATTAAATATTTACATCATCTTTTCTTGTTACTGCATGAAAAATAAACTATGTCATTATGTGTAAAGCAAGCATATTTTTGCATTATCAATAAATTAATCGTATAGATACAAGACTATACTATTTAATACAAATTAACCCAGATTAAGTTACCGTTTTTATATACATAAATAAATAAATAATTTTACTTTTTACTCTTGAATATTTGGAAGTAGCTATACATTATTAATTTCAAACCCAGAAGCAACATAAGAAGTCAGTAACATGTTAAGTCATGGGAGTCAACATTAGTTTCCTTAAAAATTAATGAAACCAAAGGTGAGTAAATGTCGGAACCAAATGAAACTATTCCATTCCATTTTGGCCTACCAAAACATACCTTTCACTTTTCATTACATGAGCATAAACACAGTATTAATTAAGTAATTGCATCACGTAAAAGTATGAGTAAATAGTTTATTTATATATAAATACACTGATTAACAAATTAAGTTTGATTTATCTGTCTGTCCCATCAGCTGTTATGGGTAGTGGGTTTATCGCGCGTGATCTCACGATCGAGAACACGGCCGGACCTTCAAAGCACCAGGCGGTGGCTCTACGCTCCGGCTCCGATTTCTCCGTCTTCTACAGCTGCGGCATCAAGGGTTACCAGGATACCTTATATGTGTACGCTCAGCGCCAATTCTACCGCAACTGTAACATCCAAGGAACCATCGATTTCATCTTCGGCGACGCCGCCGCCGTTTTCCAAAGCTGCAACATCTACGTGCGAAAACCCATGAGCGGCCAATGGACCACCGTCACCGCCCAGGGAAGATCCGACCCGAATGAAAACACCGGAATAATTATCCACAACTCGCACGTCGGCGGAGCAGGTGGGTTCAAGGTATACTTAGGTCGGCCATGGAAGCAGTACTCAAGGACTGTGTTCATGAAAACCGGACTGGACGGGATCGTGAGCCCGGCTGGTTGGTTGGCTTGGAGCGGTGGTTTTGCTTTAAAGACTCTTTACTACGGTGAGTACATGAACACCGGCGCCGGTGCAAGCACAGGTGGTAGAGTGAATTGGCCGGGATTTCATGTTATAACGAGTCCGGCAGAAGCGGGAAAGTTCACGGTGGGGAACTTTTTGGGCGGAAACTCATGGATTCCGTCGACGGGGGTGCCGTTCGACTCTGGTTTATGAGACTGTTGGAGATAGATTTTACGTGGTGAAATGTAGATAAGATTGTGATTTGTGTTGGGTATTATTATGTTGTTTGTGTAGTGATCGTTTTCAAGTAGAGAATGGTTTGGGGGTGAATTAGCTGATATTGATTTGTCAAATATTAGAAGAAATAAATTGTGAAACTAAATAGGTGACCGTGCATTTATCAAGCCAACTTGTATTTGTAACAGCGGTTATTAATAAAAACACCCTTTTCTTTATTTCTAATTTTCCTTACAATTCCCAAACTATTGATATAAAATTTATATATTAACCATTAGTAAATTATATTATGAATATTGGGTATGTGTAATTTATTTAATAAAATGTGTAACTTCTTATTCTTATAATAAATTAGTGTACTTATCTTGAGAATTACTATGTTTGTGTTCTAATAATTTTAGTTAATATATAACTAGAAGCTAGTTGTTAAATTTTTTGCCGCTTTTATAAGGCAAATAGTCCATTTATTTAATATATATACATACATATAAAAGTTGGTATAATATATTAATCAAGATAATGAAATTATGATCTAATAATTGTGGACCAATAAAGTCAATCAACTTCACAATCATTCACCTGTCTATGGAGAGCTTGATTACTTGAACACTGAAGGGTTCCTCTGTAAATCCTATCGTCACCTCAAATTTATTGTCATTCTTATATGACATTATTTCTGTTAATATATTATATATGATGGGGCATTTTAATATATAAACGTATATATCTAGATGTGTACCCACATTTTAAGTAGATATGCTTGCATGCATATAATAAACATATGTATACACACACCTAAAGCTCAATCGTTGCGAAAAGTTTCTGTTGTCATCTGATATTTAATTATTTATTTACGTACGTGTATATTTTGGAGTCTTGGACTTACATTAATGAACAGTGACATACAATAACATGTATATACTTGAATATGAAAAAAAAAATAGATAAATGAGTTAATATCACTTCATCAATTAAAAGTTGTGTCGGTTAATAATTAAAACGTATAATATAAATATATGCATATATATATATATATAGTGTTGTGTGAGTTGATATCAGTCCGTTAAAAAGTTGCGTCGATTAAACTTTATAACATAAACTAATATATTACGATAGAATTGATATCATCCCGTTACAAAGTTACGTCAGCTTGTCTTGTGACTTGAACCAAAATTACTGTTCATCAATTAGCTGCCTAACTAATGTTAAATTATATATATGTGTACATGTGTGTGGATAAGTGTGTAATGTGTTTGACAGACCCACATCAACTAAAAAATTATTAAGCGAGCTAATTGTAATTATCCATTAATATTGACATATATATATATAATACTCTCAATATATATATATAATTAATTAATTAATTATATTATAAATGTCCAAAATTTTTGTTAATATTTTTTTTTCTAATTAAGATTATACTATACATTGAGCTATCCATATATAACAAGCAAATTAATTAATGCCATTAGTCATATGTAGTAGGGGCTTATATATCTATTTCTAAATACCTATGTGGGGTTGTATTTTGATTGTTATAAATTGGCATATCGTGTGGGCGGGCAGGCAGCCATTACAATTAATTAATTGCTGTATTTGCAAGTCTATTAGCAACTTGTTTGAATGAAAAATACAGACTTAATTTACTAGTTGTTGAAAAATAAGATTAAATTAGAGGGCAGGTGAGATGGGGACTAATACTTCAAAATCTTCATAATTATCTCCATACAAGTTGTGGAATTCTTATAAATATATAGGTTAGATGCTTAAATGCTGCCCAACAATATCTTTTAATAGAGAAGGAAAAAAAAAACATATATATATATATATATATATATATTCACACACAAGCAATTGCATAGAAAAAGGGGGTAGTTTATATCTTATAATAGCTCATATATATATAAATATACAAGTCGTGTCATACCCAAGACATATATTCTTTAAGAGAAGAGTTATATTTTTATATTCATTTCTATTTAATATTATACCCTTTCAAAATACTTGACTTCAATTAGATCACGGTATATTTTGAAGTAGATATTACTACCAACTTTTTTTAATTTTTTTCTCTTGTTTTTTGACCAATTAAAAATTGAGGATAAAATATGTTGTACAATTATGATTTATTAAATATTTCCTGGTAAACCACGTTTTGTTTTTCTTTTTTATTTTTTTTTTTCTTACTTAGAGTTGATGGAATGTTTAAAAGGGCGATTATTATTTTGTTTCTCGAATAAAAATAAATTCAACATAACTTGTAACTGTATCATCATTGCCTTAACTATTATCTTCTAAAAAAATATAATATTACTCCAAATAGTATATATATATATATATATATATATATATGCACACACACACAGAATATCGAATTATGATAACGTGAATAATGAGGTTGCTTAATGCTCCATATCATAAATAATGGGTAAGGTATGCAATCCAAGATTTGACCAGTTTGTTAGCTGGGCCTATATTTTGAGTCTTGTGACAGCATTTATTTGGTGGGCTCCAAACCCCTTATACTTTAATTTATGTATGAATTCATGTCCTCATATGTTAATTGATTTATATTATATTATTTTTAATTTAAAGCATCTTTATATTTGTTATAGTTAATGAACTGTACTTATATTTAATAAAATATCTACTTATATTAGGGATTTGATTGTCTTCTTTTAAGGCTTCTCACAGGTATGATTGGAGTGGATTTTGTTATTTGAATCCAAGCCCAAACTCAGTATAGTTTTAAAATTTGTTTCACAAACAAAAATTAGGGCCCTTCAAAATATTATAAGACTGACTGGGCCAACACTTCAAACTACAAAAAAAATGATCTAAAAATCAACAACATAAACACAATCAAACTGATGGCGTCGCCCGGACTCGAACCGGAGACCTTCAGTGTGTTAGACTGACGTGATAACCAACTACACCACGACACCTCCTTGTTGGGCTTATTGTAAATTTTACATACTATAGATTTAAACTTTTCTTCCGAAGTAAAAATCAAGAAAACGGAGTGTAGAATAATATTGGAAAATGTGTACTTTCATACTTCCGGTTTAGGTTGTTTAAAGTCATAGCCCAAGTTGGACACAGGCCCATTTACGCCAAGAACAAATATCAGGCCCCTTTTCTATGCACATTATAACTCACCCTCTTAAATGGGCTAATAAAAATTCAAAAAAAAAAAAAAAAAAGGGAAATCACATGGCGTCGCCCGGACTCGAACCGGAGACCTTCAGTGTGTTAGACTGACGTGATAACCAACTACACCACGACACCTTGGTGTAACGATTCAAAATCGTAACGAAATAATTGCAAAAATTTAAAATATTTTTTAAAATTAATTTCTATATTCTTATTCCAAAAAAGAAAAAAGCCCGCATCCATACGCTGATGATGCAATACATGCATGTGGGTACGGGAGAAAACAAAAACATAACATCTCGTGAACCCAAAAAGGAAAAAATATATATTTATTATTTACTTTGAAAATTAATTTAAAGAAAAAAAAAGAAAAAAAAAGCTAAATTATTATGAGTAATGTGTCGTGATCTACCTTCTTCTATTTTGTCGTCTGATCAACTCTGTGTTTGGCCTCACGGGTTGATCAAGATCATGATCATGATTGATTTCATATAATTCCAAAATAAACATAACACAAAAACAATTCTCCCCTGCTTTATTTATTTACGCATAGCTCTTTATGGTTCATAAATTGACACCTCGCTCTTGCCTTGGCTATTTTGTTATCTGTCACTACACGTCGTTTTATACCTCTCGCTCTCTTGCATGTGCGTGTTCATACCCTCCTTGCTTATTCTAATCAAGCACTCAACAGACCATAATTAATTAGAAATGCAATTTGATTAAGGATCTTATTATCATAATACATGGGTTTTGTACTTTCATTATATAAAACCCTTCGATACCATACGTAGAACTGGTTGTGCTTTGTATGTATGTAAGTTCACGTGGGTTCAGAAGACCCTTAGGATAACTAATTTGTATTGTAATTATATTATCAATGATAATTAATCGTACCAACCAATTCGTTATAAATGACCACGAGGATGGATGGAGGTCACGAGTAATTAATTGCATTATTATATAATTAAATTGGGTTTATTCGAGAACAACATAAAAACAAAAGACTGTATGTATGTGCTGTAGATATTGTTCACGAGACAAAAGATGATTGTTTTTTGCACATTAATTCCAAGGTCAAAACCCATACGTGACTTAAGTAATGATACGGTATATATTCTCTTAAACTTTTAATGCAGTTGTTAGGATTATATTAATTATCTATTATTATCTTACCCATGGAATGTATTATTAGCTAATTTTTATATATATAATTGTTAGGTTGTGGTCGATTCAATTCTTTTTTTTTTTTTTTTTTTTTTTTTGTAATTATTTTGGTTCATTTTTCATTTAAACTTGTAATAAATAACTAATTCAGTTTTCGAATTATACATGGATTATGTTATAATAAATTAATTGTATTAATTTGTTTTTCACATTATAATTTAGTCTATAGAGATAAAATTATTTCATTATAAATTTTAATTAATCTTTTTTTACAAAAATATAACATATTTTTAGCATAAAAATTGTTTACAAATATAATGTTTATGTTCAATATTTGGAATTGAATTAAAAAATAGTAGTTATAGGTCTATTTATTTCCTCCTTATTGAATGAAACTATAATTTACATTGTTTAAAGAAAATAAACTATTGTTTTTATTAAGTTCATTAAGGTTTATCTTTAGTTTCAAAATTTTCATAATTATATAAATGGTTCAATTTTGCTATTTTACTTTCTTATCTTATGTTATATGGGCAACTTTATACCCTAATGTCACTTATATAAAAATTGTGTGTCACGTTTTTTCCTCATAGATTCTAGCTCAACCATACTTGAATGAATAGTAATTAACTTATTGTTGAATTCAAACTCAAATTAAACCAAAGTTTAATCTCAGAATACGAATAGGTCAAAAGTGGCTTGTAAAGTTGACGGGCGTACCATAAAAAAGGCATGGACTAAAACGTTATGCACTTTTATGTCTGCAGATAATTAGTCAAAAAAACCATAATTGGACTTGAAAGCAAAACATGGTTTAAAGCAAAAGCCAAATATACTCATTCACATGTCTACACATCTTTAATCATTTCTTGTATATATATATATATATATATATATGTAAGTGCATAATTTAGAGACATTATATATAATTTAACGAATCTCACCGTAATCAGATCCCATAAAAAAAATCAGTCAAAATAATGGCCGTACAAAAAAAACAGGGTATCAATCGATCTCCTGGTCATAATGATATCTGCAGATCCCTGAAATTATTGACAATGATGATTGTCATTATTCTATATCATGAAAATGATATGCTTTCAAAATTGTTTGGTATCATATTATAATATTGAGGTACAGTATAATTTTCAAATTACGTATGTATAGGTATCTGCTTCGTAATATGTACGTACATATTGTGATAAAAAGCGTCTTCTTTTTAATTATAATTATTATCTTAAATTATATATAACGTAAGTTATTGAAGTAGTCATTGATATTTTTATTATATCTCTGTATATTGACATAAAGAAGGCAGGTGAAAATACGTAGTGACAGTCTCACTCCACCATATTGTCGACCCATAATCTTGGAAAACTTAAGGTCAGCTTTTAAACTGTGAGAGAAGAAGAGACGATAGAGGAGGATACTGAAAGAGACAACCACGCACCATATCCGCCATTCTCCATTTTCATTTATCCACTGATTGCGCCATCTTCATTTTTATTTTACCTTTTTTCCTTTTTCAGCAAAATAATTGATGCCTTACATAATTATATTTACCCACAAGACTCGTAATTTTAAAAACTTCTAATTGAAATTTCAGCAAATGGGCTTTATTCACACAATATTTATCACCAATAAATTTAATTGGGTCAAAAATAAAATGGAATTATGACCTCAGTGATGAATATAAATGTTAATTTATATAAATTAACACAGCAATTCGACTATTTTCAAAGAAAGTTTAATCAACTCAGAGTTTAACTCAGTAAACTCGGTCTCTTTGCCTTTCTTCCATAATTTAAAGAAAGCAAAATTACCACACAACCTTCTTTTTTTAGAAAAAAAAAAAAAAAAAAAAGTAAAAGCAAACAACAACTAATTACCTCTTACACACAAAACAAAAAAAAAAACAAAAAACAAAAACATTTACAAAAAAAGAAAAAGAAAATCACTCAACAAACAGTCACTCACACTCAACGCATTCCCGTCTGAGCATAACAGTTAACCAACGCCAGCGCATTGCTCGTGAACTTCTTCACTCTCCCCACTCGATCACACACGTCCGATTTCATCGGTCCATCAGACACGTCCTCAAATCCATCCGTACACGTGTCCTCGTCCGTCAGGGCAGCGCTCATCCACGTTTGCACGTTGCTCATTTGGAACCTGAACTCCTCCGAGCCCGCCGGAACCAGTTGCCGCATCTGCTTTAGAGACCCGCGGATCTCCTCCACGGCGTCCCCAAGGTTCGAGAAGCAGTCGTGGAGCGCGGCAGTTGCCCGCTGGTCGCCTCCGTAGTCGGCTTGGCGAGAGATGTTGGAGACGTAAGCCGCCACTCGCCGGGCCTTGGAGAGACTGACGCCGATAGCCACACGGGCGAGCCGAGCCGGGTCCTTCTGCACGGCACTTGCGTAGCCCGCGAGGGAGGTATAGCAGAGCTCAGGGTATAACGTAGCCCCGCAGCTACTGCGAATGTAATCGGTGGCGTTGGTTGAACCGGAGTCTCCGTCGGGGTAATAAGAATCGACGGCTGCGATCGTTTTGAGGCAGATAAGGAAGGTGGCTAAGAGATGTAGACCACGATTCTGGGTTCTCATGTTTGGTATCCTTTTTCTTTTGGGGGTATGGAAACAGAGAAAGTGTTTTGTTGAAGGTGCATGGTGGGTTCAATGGAGGTTTAAGTAGGCTTGAAATTTGTACTGCAATTACTCGGTTGTCCATACTCTTTTGGAGAAATAACAACAATGCCATCGACCGGCTCTTGGTTCCCAACTATGGATGATTGAATATAATCTTTAATCCAATTTGAAGAAAAAGAAATTGATCTGGTTAACATTTTTGGCACAAATTAAAACTTTATTTGTCACTTTTAAAATATATTATGAATTAATGATAATTAAATTATAATATTTTATTAAATAATACTAATAATTTAAGTAGGACAATAGTAATTAAATTGAGTTTAATAATATAATATTTGTTTTTCTAAAAAAAAAAAAAAAAACCCTGTCACAATGATTAAATTTTATTAACTGAAATAGATACAACCAAAGTAAATTTAAAGAAAAAGAAATTGATGTGGGCCAAAAAGTACTAATTTTGCTTCAAGGAATCTTGCTGAAAATGTGCTTCTGGTATGGTTTTAAAAAGAAAAATTAGTTAAATTTAATTCGTATTTATTTCCTGGTAACATAAGTTATATACATTTTATATAAATAAATAATATTATTAATTAAAGAACACATGAAGTTAAATGGAAGGAGGTGGTCATGAAAATCAATAGAAACTGGGTCTAGTTGGATTAATTAAAAATACCAACAAGAATGGCTCTCTGATGATGATTTTGGCCATGCCTCTTTTGTCGTATTGAGATTTTTTTCTTTTTAGAAACTGCCAAATTGAGATTACGTCAACTCGTATTGTATAATTTAAGGAATATGATAATGAAGTGTTAATTATTGTGTAAAATATTAGGTTATGGGCTGCCTCTAGTTACGCAGCCGACACATATATTATACAATCATGTACATATGTGTGTGTGTGTGTCTATAACTTATATTAATATAAAAATTGAGATTTTTCTTTAATTATTCATGATAGGAGATACTGTTTTTAAGATATCTTAAATAATAAAATTACAATAGAATTACACCTTATTCGAATTTCATTTGTTATTTTCAAATCAAAATTCTAATTCTAAAATTTACTTTTACTTTAAACTAATATATTTAGAGTTAAAAAAATAAATATAAAAAAATTTAATTCAAAGTTAGCATTAAGCTTTAATTCTTATAAAATAAAAATAAAACGTTTAATGAAAGAAACGCGGTGTTAGTCGCGCATGTGGTGAGTGGAAGCGTAAACATGGCTTTTGCATTGCGGCTGGCATTGGCAAACAATGTGGTGGGGGGTGTACGTATAGATGTATAATCAGTAGATGAATCATGGGTGGATGAAATCAGACGGTCAGCAGACAATCTGGGCCCACCGTAAATAGTGTGGTGTGTTGCCTACCTTGGTAATAATGGAGCACTGGCCGACCACTTATGATGAATCGGATCGGTTACGGTTGAGGTTAGTTAGGACCTAGGAACTTGACAACTTTTATTTTTTTAATAATAATATTTTTTAAATAAATAAATATTATATTCTTATACATCTGATAAATATATATTAATTATAAAATAAATAAAAATAATTATTAAATAAGAAGACGAACAACCTTATAATTTAATTAAAATTCATAATTTTTTTATTAAAAAATATTTATTATTCAACTAAATAATAATTAATAAATAAATCAATATTTAGTTATTGTGAAGCGTGCTATTTTAGTGGATGAAATGTGGGTCCCATGCAAGACCCAAATTTCTCAACTTTTTGGTGGATGAGGCAGGCAGCATTTTTATTTTTTTTTTAGAGCTTTAAAAGGGAACATTTTGAAACATGTTTTTTTGGTCAATGTGAAAGGAGATGCTATCTAAGACCAACGTGAATCTACCACTTGCATGTGAACTTCTTTTCCCTAAAAACCACTATATCAACTATATGTACATACCACTATATCAATTATATTGTATGTATAGAGTGGTAAATATATTTTTGAATAAAATTCATAGGTTGAGATCTTTTTGGATAGATTCTAATGAAACGACCCGTAAATTTTAAAAAAAATAAATTATAAATTAAATATAAAAATGAAACAATAAAGTTAAGGTCTACATTCATTATACAATAATTCAGATTGTCCAATAAAGATGCATGAATGACCATTTAAAAAAAATAACAAAAAATAAAATAAATAAAAGAAAAATAAACAACTGTACATCCTATTTGTAACATTCTTGTGGATCGGATTCTACATCTTGGTTCTCTTGATCTCAAATGGTTAATGAAAGAGTGAGTTACACTACTGTAGTAAGAATATCACACTGCTCACAATTACATAAATGAAGCTTCGTGGAAATCATAAAAATAACTAATTGAGCTCTTAATTTTAGTAAAATTCATTTATCATAAATAAAATTATTTACTTCATACTTATTGTAGCGAAATTTCTAAAACTGACCTATATAATCAATAACATAAATAATATCATGATTTCATATAAATAAGTCGAAACAACAACTTTATATTTTCTCAGTCCACTGATATTTATAAGAGTTCATATAGATGTCCCCACTATGCGTGAACTCTTTTTCAACATTTTCAACTAACGGACCGTCCCTATACCTCGTCCGGTATTAGCGTCAATAAATATCATCCCGCAATACCCCGTCCGATATGAGTGTGAAACGGACCGTCCCACACCCTGTCAAGTATGAGCGTCAAATTACTAATCCTCGATTCCCCGTTTGATAAAATGCAACGTTCATGATAGGGTTCCCTGTATACCCGGTCTGTTCACCATCTCGCAGGATATTCAGTAAAGCTACCATTTATCCATTCACTTATTCAAAAAAAATTTCATTTACCTCTAATTTTCAAATTCTCAATTTAACTGTAAATCAAGTAAAACAAGCAATACATGCATCAAGTAAATACAATCGAATTATCATGCAAATTCCAGTGTATTATCATGCATTTAAAATTGTAAAATCAATCAATCAATCAATTAAACATGAAAAATAATAATAAATAACCGATTCTGCCTCCATTAGTAACATTTAATTATTGATATTTCTAAATTACGCAAAATACCATATTATTTATAATTAAACTTCAATTCCATAACATGGAATAACGTAACAGATTCTTATTCGGATCGGTGTCCAAAATGCTAAACTTGCAGTTGCACCTACTGGCAGTCTCTGGATTTCTAAATTTTTTCTTCGATGATTAAAACACATTTTAAGTACCTAAAAATACCCCAAAAAATCTAAAATCGGAGTTAAAAACTTTTTTTAGCCAATTTTAAAATTCTGACATGGCAGCACCGCCGTGCTCTAGCGATGAAACTGTCGATTGCAGCGGTAGTTTGCCTCGGATTGGCCGTTTTCGGCCGATTTCGTACCCATCCCTGCGAGAAAATATGTTAAGGGCCCTCGGTTGGCCGAAAAAAGTCGAAAAACCCAAGCTTATCGGCGGCGAAATTTTTTAGTACGGCGGCTCTGTCAGCTCACCTTCGCGATTGGGTGTTTTACTTCGGTCAACCTGTAGAGAAAAAAATAGTGATTACAATGGTGAAAAAATTACACGAAACATGAATTAGGAAGGGCCTCATCGGAAGCGGTTTTTTATACATAAATTTTAAATTTTACATATTAATTTCGGGTAATATAATTCTCTCCCTCTTAAAAGAAATTTGGTCATTTAAATTTGTCTCTCTCTCATTAAATCAAATAGTTGGGGATACTGGGCTATGAAGTCTGCTTCTAGCTCCTATGTGACCTATCCCTATATGTGATTCTGCCATAGGACCTTAACGAAAAGAATTTTTCGGTTGCGAAGTACTCTGCTCTTTCGTTCCACAATACCCACAGGTATATCCTCGTAGGACAGATCCTCCTGGAGCAAAAGAGGCTCATGGGGCAGGACGTGAGAGGAATCCAGGTTGTACTTGTATAGCATGGACACATCGAATACATTATGGACCCTGGATAGTTCTGAAGGCAGTGTCAGTCTGTAGGTGGTGATGCCAATTCTGTCTAAAACTTCAAATGACCCAATAAATCAAGGATTTAGTTTCACTAACTTACTAAACATACTAATTCCCTTGAAAGGAGTGACCTTAAGGAACACCCAATCACCTTTCTCAAATTTCAAATCTCTCTTTCAGGTATCCGCATAACTCTTCTGTCTACTCTAAGCCGTCTGAATCTTCTTCCTGATCTTAACTATTTTCGTCGTAGTCTCATCTACAAGATCTGGATCGAACTATTTTCTATCACCCACTTCTTCTCAACAGATTGGCAATCTGCATGGACGGTTATACAATGTCTCGTACGGAGCCATGTCAATACTTGTTTGGTACTTGTTATTGTAGATGAACTCTATTGGGGGTAAATGATCATCCCAATAGCCCTTGAATCAAGAACACAAGCTCGGAGAATATCCTCTAGTGTGCGAATCATCCTTTTCGATTGTCCATCAGTTTGAGGATATAATACAGTACTAAGAGAAAGTTTCATTCTCATATCTTGCTGAAAACTAGAACAGAATCGAGAAGTGAACCTGAGATCCCTGTCGGACACTATTGTTACTGGCACTTCATGTAACCTGATTATCTCTTAGAAATACATTCTCGCTAACTTGTTCAAGGGGTCAGTCATCCTAATGGCTAACAAGTGGGAAGACTTGGTGAGCCGGTCAACAATTACCCAAATGGTATCATGTTCCAAGCATGCCCTAGGCAATCCTGTCACAAAATTCATTGTGATATGTTCTTACATCTACTCTAAAATTGGTAATGGCTGAAGTAGCCCGCCTGAGCTTTGATGCTCTGCCTTAACTTGCTGACATACCAAATACTTTGAGATAAAGTCAGCTACATCTTTTCTCATCTCGTTCCACCAAAATTGGGGTCACATACTTTGATACATCTTAGTGCTTTTGGGATGCATGACAAACTTTGAGCTATGAACCTCTGTCATGATGTATCTTTTCAGCTCATTGTCACCTGAAAAATACATCCTACCCTAAAATCTAAGCAACCTACCAACAAAGACTCGAAATTCTGAATTAACTCCCTGTTCAGCATCTTTCTTGAGGGCTGCCAGGTTGGAATCGGCGAATTTGGCTTCCTTTATTCTCTGGATTAACTAAGGTTGAACGGTCAGATAGGCCAAGTATGTAACTCTCTTCAGGTTTGAAAATGGTACCTGTTGTGTGACCCTTATTGCCCTGCAGTCTAAAACTATCAAGTGAGCTAATATATCTGCATTTTTTCTACTGAGTGCATCGGTTATCACGTTGGTCTTACTCGAGTGATACAAAATATTGCAATCATAATCCTTTAGGAGTTCTATCTATCTTCTCTTACGCATATTGAGATTCTTTTGAATGAATATATCTTTTAGGCTTTTGTAGTCGGTATAGATCTAAAATGTCTCCCAATACAAGTAATGATGTCAAGTCTTCAAAGCGTGAATAATCGTGGTAAGTTCTAAGTCATAAGTGGGGTAGTTTTTTTCATGACCCTTCATCTGTTTGGACCCATAGATTATGACATTCCCATGCTGCATTAGAACACAACCCAACCTCAGGTAAGATGCGTCACTATAAACTCTATATCCCCCTATCCCACTTGGCAAAGCCAACACAGACGCAATGTCAACGGTTTCATTAGTTTTGAAAAACTCCTTTCACAGTCTTTGTTCTACTCAAACTTGACATTCTTCTTTTGTGAGTCGAGTCAACGGAGCAACTAAGGTAGAAAATCCTTTTACGAGCCTTGGGTAAAAACTTGCCATTCTCAGAAAGCTATGAATGTCCTTGACCGAGGTTAATTTTTTCCAGCCAAGCATTGCCTTAACTTTTTCGGGGTTCACTGACACTTCATCCCTTAATATGATGTGCATTACGAAGGTAGTCTACTCGAGTCAGAACCCACACTTATTCAACTTTGCATACAACTTCTTTTCTCTGAGGACGTGCAAGACCTGAGTCAGATGGTGAGCGTGTTCCTATTTTTTTTTAGTAGACCAAGATATCATCGATGAATACAATGACGAACTGATTCAGGAATTGTCTGAAAATCTTGTTCATCAAATCCATAAAAATTGTTGGTGCGTTGGTTAGTACTAATGACATGACCAATAACTTATAGTGTCCGTACTTACCTCGAAAAACTGTTTTAAAAATATCTTTTGCCTTGATCTTTAGCTGATGGTAATATAAACGCATATATATTTTGGAGAAGACCTGAGTTCCCTGCAATTGATCAAAAAAGTCATGGATCTTGGAGGGGGTACTTGTTCTAGATTGCGACCATGTTCAGTCATCTGTATTCAATAAATAACCTTAATGTCCTATCTCTCCTTCCTCATAAATGGGACTCCAGGACTAAAAGGAGAAACACAGTGTTGAATGAACCCACTGTCCTGCAATTTCTTGATCTATTTTCTCTCCTCTTCTATTTCTATATGACTCTTTCGATAAAGAAAAATTGAGATCGGTTGTGTGCCAGACTAAAAGTCTATGGTGAACTTAACTTCCATGTCCACTAGTGGTCCAAGAGGTTTATCAGAAAACACATCTGGAAAGTCTCGGACTACCAAAATCTCTTTAATATAAATTTTCTTTCTTAGGTTTACCTAATTAGAGAAAACAATCAAGTTAAAACGTTATGTAATAAGAAAATTTCTATGAGGGAATAATATTCAAAACCTTTATTAGCTTATAAATAATTGTTCATTAGGAGGCTTTAATACAATTTTTTTCGTAGCAAAAATCCACGCTGGCGTGATACGTCGCGAACCAGTTCATTCTTATAAATTCATCAGGGTCTCCTGTGTCAATTTCTATCAGGTCCATCATAGGTGAAACTGAATCCTATGGAAGAGCGGCCAGATGTTGCTAGGGAGGGATCAGATGGCCCTGTGGTGGTACTAGATGATATGGTAGAGGCACCAAATTATACTGTTGTAGTGTCGGGTGATGTAGTTGGAGCACCAGACTATACTGTGGCAGTGTCGAGTGATGCGGTTGGGGCATTAGACCATACTGTGGTGGTGTCAGATGATACTGTGGAGGAGCAGGGTCGTACTGGGGTGGTTCAGGATCCTTCCACTACAGGGATGGCTCGAATTGTAGCAGCAGACGAGGGTCAGGTAGCTCGCTCCTTTTCTTAGGGCCTGCTGGGCAGCGATGAGTCTCTCCAGCATTTTAAATAGTCGGTCAATATCCTCTCAAAACGAGCCCTCCCAGGCTGTTCGGTTTAGTGGGGGTCTTCCTCTCCTCATCTATCTATACTTACATTTCACAAGCGTTGAGTGGTAATTTATTGTTTTTTGTGTTTTCATAAGATGTTTGTGTAATGAATGGTTTCGAGGAACGTGGCTCTGATACCAACTGAAACAGCCCGTGAACTTTAAAGAAAATAAATTATAAATTGAATGCGGAAGCGAAATAATAAGGTTAGAGTTTACATTCTTTATACAATAATTCAGATTTCCCAATAAGGATACAGGAATGTTCTTTTAGAAAAAATAAAAAATCAAAGAAATAAAAAGAAAATAAATAATTGGGCATACTATTTGCAACCTTTTTGTGGATGAGATTCTGAATCTTGGTCCTCTTGATCTAAAATAGTTAATGAAATAGTAAGCTACACTATCTTAGTAAGAATGTCACACTACTCAGCAATATAGAAATAAAGTTGGTAGAATTATAAAAACAACTAATTGAGCTATTAATTTAAGTAAAATTCGTTTATCATAAATAAAATTATTTACAACATACTTACTGTAGCAAAATTTCCAAAACCAACATATAGAGTCAATAACATAAATAATATCATGATCTTATATTTTATCAATCGGAATAACAACTTTATCATTTACTAACCCACTAATATCCATCGAGGTTCATAGAGATGTCCCTACTACGCATGAATATTTTTTTTCAACATTTTCAACTAATGGGTCATTCCCATACCCGTTTGGTATGAGCGTCAATAAATATCATCCCTCACTACCCCGTCCAGTATGAGGGTGAAATGGGTCGTCTCCATACCTCATCCGGTATGAGACAACGTTTATGGTAAAATTTTCTATGTACCTGGTCTGTCCACCGTCTCTTAGGATATGCAGTAAGGTTACAATTCATCCATTCACTTAATCAAACAATTTTCCGTTTACCTTTAATTTTTAGATTTCTAATTTAACTGTAAATCACGTAAAACAAGCAATAAATATATCAATAAAACACAATTGAATTATCATGTCAATTTTAGTGTATTCCCATTCATATGAAACTGTAAAATCAATCAATCAGTTAAACATGACAAATAATAATAAATAACCAGTTCTGACTCCAATAGTAACCTTTAATTATCGATATTTCTTAATTACGTAAAATATCATATTATTTATAATTAAATTTTAATTCCATAACAGGGAATAAAGTGAGAGATGCTTACTCGGATTAGTATCCAAAATACTAAACTTGCAGCTGCACCTACTGCGGTCTCCGGTTCCTTGAATTTTTCATTCGGAGATTAAAACATGCTTTAAGTATTTAGAAATATCCAAAAAAATAAACTCAGAATCGGTGTTAGAAACCTTTTTTGGCCAATTTCAGAATTCTGGCAAGGTGGCACCGCCCCCTGCGGCAGCGGTTTGCCTTGGCTTGACTGTTTTCGGTCAATTTCGGCCGATTTTGTACCCATCTCTACGAGAAAACATGTTAAAGGGTCTCGGTTGGCCAAAAAAGTCAAAAAACGGAAGCTTATCGGTGACGAAGTTTTTCGGTGCGGCAGCTCCACCGGCTCACCTTTGGGGTTGCGTGTTTTGTTTTGGTCAACTTGTAGAGGAAGAAATAATGATTACAATTGTGAAAAAATTACATGAAATAGGAATCGGGAAGGGTCTCATCGGAAGCAATTTTTAATTTTTCACGCGGCGGTGCCACCAGGCTTTAACTGCAGTTTTTGTCTCATCCCCCAGACCTTTTGCTCTAATTTGGCCATGGGGTGTTTAAAATTGAATTTCAAGCGAATGGAAAAAATTTCACCTCTTTTGGCGGCGGGCGACGGTCGGCTTCCTTCCTGACGGTTGGGTGGGGGGGGGGGGGGGGGGGAGGTGGGCTGGTAGCTAGGACTAGGATTTTGTGTGAAGTGAGATATTTATATTCGTATCTCTTTAAAATTGACTGTCCATCGCATTTGATTTGAACATTCCGATCGCGTTTAAATAGGAAG
>NW_019028927.1:0-32782 GCF_000150535.2 Carica papaya
ATTCTTGACTCACATTTGCGTATAAACCAGCAGATTATAGTTCCAGTCGCACGTAACGTCGAACGACCCGTGTAAAAAAAAATTGGTGCGACACGAGGACTTCCCAAGAGGTCACCCATCCGAGTACTGCTATCGCCCAAGCACACTTAACTGCTAAGTTCTGATGGGATCCGGGGCATTAGTGATGGTATGACCGCACCCGTTTAATTCCGCGCTGCAAATACATAAACTCCTTCTCCTTTCTTCCCCCTCCCGTCATTTGTTTCCTTGTGCGTGCGCACTGCACCTCTCGTTCTCGTTCAAATATCAAGTAAAATACAACGGCGCTGTGACTCACATTTGCGAATAAATCTGCGGACCATAATTAAAGTCGCGCGTAACGTCGAACGGCACATCTGAAAAAAAGAAAACGGGTGCAACACGAGAACTTCCCAGGAGGTAACCCATCATTGTACTACTTTCGCCAAAGCACACTTAACTGCGGAGTTCTGATGGGATCCGGTGCATTTGTGCTGGTGTGACCGCACCTGTTTATTTTCGTGCTGAAAATACATACACTCCTTCTTTCCTCCCCCCTCCCATCATTTGTTTCCTTTTGCGTTCACACTGCACCTCTTCTTCTTGTTCTAATATCGATAGAAATGCCCCTGATTCTTGACTCACATTTGCGTATAAACCAGCGGACCATAGTTCCAGTCGCACCTAACGTCGAACGACCCATCTGAAAAAAAAAATTGTTGGGATACGAGGACTTCCCAAGAGGTCACCCATCCGAGTACTACTCTCGCCCAAGCACACTTAACTGCAGAGTTCTCATGGGATCCAGTGCAGTAGTGCTGGTATGATGCCACTTGTATAATTTTGCGCTTCAAATACATACACTCATTCTCGTTTCTTCCTCATCCCGTCATTTGTTTCCTTGTGCGTGCGCACTGCACCTCCCGTACTCGTTCTAATATCAAGTAAAATGCCACGGCGCCGTGACTCACATTTGCAAATAAACTTGCGGACCATAAATCAAGTCGCGCATAACGTCGAAAGCATCATCTGCAAAAAGACGGGTGCAAGACGAGGACCTCCCAAGAAAATGGGTGAAATATAAGGACTTCGCAGGAGGTCACCCATCCGAGTACTTTTTTCGCCCAAGCACCCTTAACTGCGAAGTTCTGAAAGAATTCGTTGCATTAGTGCTGGTATGATCCCTCATGTTTCATTCTGCACTGCAAATACACACACTCTTTCTCCTCCCATCGCCCCTCCCGTCATTTGTTTCCTTGTGCGTGCACTCTGCATCTCTCTTTCTCGTTCTAATATCAAGTAATATGACCCGGCACCGTGACTCACCTTTGCAAATGAACCAGCGGTTTATAATTCCATTCGCGCGTAACGTCGAACAACCCATCCCAAAAAAAATAGGTGCAACACGAGGGCTTCCCAAGTCGTCACCCATCCGAGTACTACGCTCACCCAAGCACACTTAACTGCGGAGTTCTGATGGGATCCGGAGCTTTAGTGCTAGTAAGATCGCACCAGTTTAATTTCGCGCTGCAAATACATACACTCCTTCTCCTTTCTTCCCCCTCCCGTCATTTGTTTCCTTGTGCGTTCACACTTCACCTCTCATTCTCGTTCTAATATCGATTAAAATGCCCCTGCTTCTTGACTCACATTTGCGTATAAACCAGCGGACCCTAGTTCTAGATGCGCGTAACGTCGAAAGACCCGTCTGAAAAAAAATTGGTGCGACACGAGGACTTCCCAGGTGGTCACCCATCCGAGTACTAATCTCCCCCAAGCACACTTCACTGCAGAGTTCTGATGGGATCCGGTGCATTAGTGCTGGTATGATCGCACATGTTTAATTTGGCGCTGCAAATACATACACTCCTTCTCTTTTCTTCCTCCTCCCGTCATTTGTTTCCTTGTGCGTGCGCACTGCACCTCCCGTACTCATTCTAATATCAAGTAAAATGCCACGATGCCGGGACTCACATTTGCGAATAAACCTAAGGACCGTAAATCAAGTCGCGCGTAACGTCGAAAGAATCATCTGCAAAAAGATGGGTGCAACACGAGGACCTCCCAAGAAAATGGGTGAAATATAAGGACTTCGCAAGAGGTCACCCATCCGAGTACTTTTCTCGCCTAAGCACTCTTAACTGCGGAGTTCTAATAGAATCCGTTGCATTAGTGCTGGTATGATCCATCATGTTTCATTCTGCACTGCAAATACATACACTCTTTCTCCTCCCATCCCCCCTCCCGTCATTTGTTTCCTTGTGCGTGCACTCTGCATCTCTCTTTCTCGTTCTAATATCAAGTAATATGCCCCGGCACCGTGACTCACCTTTGCAAATGAACCAGCGGTTTATAATTCCATTCGCGCGTAACGTCGAACAACCCATCCGAAAAAAAATAGGTGCAACACGAGGGCTTCCCAAGTTGTCACCCATCCGAGTACTACTCTCGCCCAAGCACACTTAACTGCGGAGTTCTGATGGGATCCGGGGCTTTAGTGCTGGTATGATCGAACTTGTTTAATTTCGCGCTGCAAATACATACACTCTATCTCCTTTCTTCCCCCTCCCGTCATTTGTTTCCTTGTGCGTTCACACTTCACCTCTCATTCTCATTCTAATATCGATTAAAATGCCCCTGCTTCTTGACTCACATTTGCGTATAAACCAGCGGACCCTAGTGCTAGACACGCGTAACGTCGAACGACCCATCTGAAAAAAAATTGGTGCAACACGAGGACTTCCCAGGAGGTCACCCATCCGAGTACTAATCTCGCCGAAGCACACTTCACTGCGGAGTTCTGATGGGATCCGATGCATTAGTGCCGATATGATCGCACTTGTTTAATTTCGCGCTGCAAATACATAAACTCATTCCCCTTTCTTCCCCCTCCCGTCATTTGTTTCCCTGTGCGTGCGCACTGCACCTCCCGTTCTCATTTTACTATCAAGTAAAATGCCACGGCGCCGTGACTCACATTTGCGAATAAACCTGAGGACCATAATTCAAGTCGCGCGTAACGTCGAACGAATCATCTGCAAAAAAAAGGGTGCAACACGAGGACTTCCTAAGAAAATTGGTAAAATATAAGGACTTCGCAGAAGGTAACCCATGCTAGAACTACTCTCGCCCAAGCACCCTTACCTACGGAGTTCTGATAGAATCCGTTGCATTAGTGCTGGTATGATCGCACCTGTTTCATTTCGTGCTGAAAATACATACACTCCTTCTCCTTCCCTCCCCTTCCCATCAATTGTTTCCTTGTGCGTTCACACTGCACCTCTCCTTCTCGTTCTAATATCGATTAAAATGACCCTTCTTCCTGACTCACATTTGCGTATAAACCAGCGGAACCTCGTTCCAGTCGCGCGTAACGTCGAACGACCCGTTTGAAAAAAAATTGGTGCGACACGAGGATTTCCTAGCAGGTCACCCATCCAAGTACTACTCTCGCCCAAGCACACTTAACTGCAGAGTTCTGATGGGATCCAGTGCATTACTGCTGGTATGATGCTATTTGTTTAATTTTGCGCTTCAAATACATACACTCCTTCTCTTTTCTTCCTCATCCCGTCATTTGTTTCCTTGTGCGTGCGCACTGCACCTCCCGTACTCGTTCTAATATCAAGTAAAATGCCACGGCGCCATGACTCACATTTGCGAATAAACCTGCGCACCATAAATCAAGTCGTGCGTAACGTCGAAAGAATCATCTGCAAAAAGATGGGTGCAACACGAGGACCTCCCAAGAAAATGGGTGAAATATAAGGACTTCGCAGGAGGTCACCCATCCGAGTACTTTTCTCGCCCAAGCACCCTTAACTGCGGAGTTCTGATAGAATCCTTTGCATTAGTGCTGGTATGATCCCTCATGTTTCATTTTGCACTACAAATACATACACTCTTTCTCCTCCCATCCCCCCTCCCGTCATTTGTTTCCTTGTGCGTGCACTCTGCATCTCTCTTTCTCGTTCTAATATCAAGTAATATGCCCCGGCACCGTGACTCACCTTTGCAAATGAACCAGCGGTTTATAATTCCATTCGCGCGTAACGTCGAACAACCCATCCGAAAAAAATAGGTGCAACACGAGGGCTTCCCAAGTGGTCACCCATCCGAGTACTACTCTCGCCCAAGCACACTTAACTGCGGAGTTCTGATGGGATCCGGGGCTTTAGTGATGGTATGATCGCACCTGTTTAATTTCGCACTGCAAATACATACACTCCTTCTCCTTTCTTCCCCCTCCGGTCATTTGTTTCCTTGTGCGTTCACACTTCACCTCTCATTCTCGTTCTAATATCGATTAAAATGCCCCTGCTTCTTGACTCACATTTGCGTATAAACCAGTGGACCCTAATTCCAGTCGCGCGTAACGTCGAACGACCCGTCTGAAAAAAAATTGGTGCGACACGAGGACTTCCAAAGAGGTCACCCATCCGAGTACTACTCTCACCCAAGCACACTTAACTGCGGAGTTCTGATGGGATCCGGTGCATTAGTGCTGGAATGATTGCACCTGTTTAATTTCGCGCTGCAAATACATAAACTCATTCCCCTTTCGTCTCCCTCCCGTCATTTGTTTCCTTGTCCGTGCGCACTGTAGCTCCCGTTCTCGTTCTAATATCAAGTAAAATGCTACAGCACCGTGACTCACATTTGCGAATAAACCTGAGGACCATAATTCAAGTCGCGCGTAATGTCGAAAGAATCATCTGCAACAAAATGGGTACAACACGAGGACTTCCTAAGAAAATGGGTGAAATATAAGGACTTCGCAGGAGGTCACCCATAATAGTGCTACTCTCGCCCAAGCACCCTTAACTTGCGGAGTTCTGATAAAATCCGTTGCATTGATGCTGGTATGATTGCTCATGTTTCATTCTGCGCTGCAAATACATACACTTTTTCTCCCTCCATTCCCCCTCCCATAATTTGTTTCCTTGTGCGTGCACTTTGCATCTCTCCTTCTCGTTCTAATATCGATTAAAATACCCCTGTTTCTTGACTCACATTTGTGTATAAACCAGTGGACCCTAGTTCCAGTCGCGCGTAACGTCGAATGACCCGTCTGAAAAAAAAAATTAGTGTGACACGAGTACTTCCCAGGAGGTCACCCATCCGAGTACGACTCACGCCCAAGCACACTTAAGTGCGGAGTTCTGATGGGATCCGGTGCATTAGTGCTGGTATGATCGCACCTGTTTAATTTTGCGCTGCAAATACATAAACTACTTCTCCTTTCTTCCCCCTCCCGTGATTTGTTTCCTTGTGCGTGCGCACTGCACCTCTCGTTCTCGTTCAAATATCAAGTAAAATGCCACAGCGTCGTGACTCACATTTGCGAATAAATCTGCAGACCATAATTAAAGTCGCGCGTAACGTCGCACGGCACATCTGAAAAAAAGAAAATGGGTGCAACACGAGAACTTCCCAGGAGGTAACCCATCATTGTACTGCTTTCGCCAAAGCACACTTAACTGCGGAGTTCTGATGGGATCCGGTGCATTTGTGCTGGTGTGACCGCACCTGTTTAATTTTGTGTTGAAAATACATACACTCCTTCTTCCCTCCCCCCCTCCCATCATTTGTTTCCTTGTGCGTTCACACTGCACCTCTCCTTCTCGTTCTAATATCGATTAAAATGCCTCTGATTCTTGACTCACATTTGCGTATAAACCAGCGGACCATAGTTCCAGTCGCGCGTAACGTCGAACGACCCATCTGAAAAAAAATTGTTGCGATACGAGGACTTCCCAATAGGTCACCCATCCGAGTACTACTCTCGCCCAAACACGCTTAACTGCAGAGTTCTGATGGGATCCAGTGCATTAGTGCTGGTATGATGCCACTTGTTTAATTTTGCGCTTCAAATACATACACTCCTTCTCTTTTCTTCCTCCTCCCAACATTTGTTTCCTTGTGCGTGCGCACTGGACCTCCCGTACTCGTTCTAATATCAAGTAAAATGCCACGGCGCCGTGACTCACATTTGCGAATAAACCTGCGGACCATAAATCAAGTCGCGCGTAACGTCGAAAGAATCATCTGCAAAAAGATGGGTGCAACACGAGGACCTCCCAAGAAAATGGGCGAAATATAAGGACTTCGCAGGAGGTCACCCATCCGAGTTCTTTTCTCACCCAAGCACCCTTAACTGCGGAGTTCTGATAGAATCCGTTGCATTAGAGCTGGTATGATCCCTCATGTTTCATTCTGCACTGCAAATACATACACTCTTTCTCCTCCCGTCATTTGTTTCCTTGTGCGTGCACTCTGCATCTCTCTTTCTCATTCTAATATCAAGTAATATGCCCCGGCACCGTGACTCACCTTTGCAAATGAACCAGCGGTTTATAATTCCATTCGCGCATAACGTCGAACAACCAATCCAAAAAAAAATAAGTACAACACGAGGGCTTCCCAAGTGGTCACCCATCCGAGTACTACTCTCGCCCAAGCACACTTAACTGCGGAGTTCTGATGGGATCCGGGGCTTTAGTGCTGGTATGATCGCACCTCTTTAATTTCGCGATGCAAATACATATACTCCTTCTCCTTTCTTCCCCCTCCCGTCATTTGTATCCTTGTGCGTTAACACTTCATCTCTCATTCTCGTTCTAATATCGATTAAAATGCCCCTGCTTATTGACTGACATTTGCGTATAAACCAGCGGACCCTAGTTCCAGACGCGCGTAACGTCGAACGACCCGTCTGAAAAAAAATTGGTGCGACACGAGGACTTCCCAGGAGGTCACGCATCCGAGTACTAATCTCGCCCAAGCACACTTAACTGCAGAGTTCTGATGGGATCCGGTGCAATAGTGCTGGTATGATCGCACCCGTTTAATTTTGCGCTTCTATTACATAAACTCATTCCCCTTTCTTCCCCCTCTCGTCATTTGTTTCCTTGTGTGTGCGCACTGCACCTCCCGTTTGCTAATAAACCTGAGAACCATAATTCAAGTCGCGCGTAACGTCGAAAGAATCATCTGCAAAAAAATGGGTGCAACACGAGGACTTCACAAGAAAATGGGTGAAATATAAGAACTTCGCAGGAGGTAACCCATGCTAATACTACTCTCGCCCAAGCACCCTTACCTACGGAGTTCTGATAGAATCCGTTGCATTAGTGCTGGTATGATCGCACCTGTTTCATTTATTGCTGAAAATACATACACTCCTTCTCCTTCCTTCCCCCTCCCATCAATTGTTTCTTTGTGCGTTCACACTGCACCTCTCCTTCTCGTTCTAATATGGATTAAAATGCCCCTGCTTCTTGACTCACATTTGCGTATAAACCAGCGGACCCTAGTTCCAGTCGCGCGTAACGTCGAACTACCCGTCTGAAAAAAAATTGGTGCGACACGAGGACTTCCCAGGAGGTCACCAATCCGAGTACTACTCTAGCCAAAGCACACTTAACTGCAGAGTTCTGACGGAATCCGGTGCATTAGTGCTGGTATGATCGCACACGTTTAATTCCGCGCTGCAAATACATAAACTCCTTCTCCTTTCTTCCCCCTCCCGTCATTTGTTTCCTTGTGCGTGCGCACTGCCCCTCCCGTGCTCCTTCTAATATAAAGTAACATGCTACGGTGTCGTGACTCACATTTGCGAATAAACCTGAGGACCATAATTCAAGTCGCGCGTATCGTCGAAAGAATCATCTGCAAAAAAATGGGTGGAACACGAGGACTTCCTAAGAAAATTGGTGAAATATAAGGACTTCGCATGAGGTCACCCATCCTAGTGCTACTCTCGCCCAAGCACCCTTAACTTGCGGAGTTCTGATAGAATCCGTTGCATTGGTGCTGGTATGATCGCTCATGTTTCATTCTGCGCTGCAAATACATACACTTTTTCTCCCTCCATCCCCCCTCCCGTCATTTGTTTCCTTGTGCGTGCACTCTGCATCTCTCCTTCTCGTTCTAATATCGATTAAAATGCCCCTGCTTCTTGACTCACATTTGCGTATAAACCAGCGGACCTTAGTTCCAGTCGCGCGTAACGTCGAACGACCCGTCTGAAAAAAAAATTAGTGCGACACGAGGACTTCCCAAGAGGTCACCCATCCGAGTACTACTCTCGCCCAAGCACACTTAACTGCGGAGTTCTGATGGGATCCGGTGCATTAGTGCTGGTATGATCGCATATGTTTAATTTTGCGCTGCAAATACATAAACTCCTTCTCCTTTCTTCTCCCTCCCGTCATTTGTTTCCTTGTGCGTGCACACTGCACCTCTCGTTCTCGTTCAAATATCAAATAAAATGCCACGACACCGTGACTCACATTTGCTAATAAATCTGCGGACCATAATTAAAGTCGCGCGTACGTCGAATGGCACATCTGAAAAAAAGAAAATGGATACAACACGAGAACTTCCCACGATGTAACCCATAATTGTACTACTTTCGCCAAAGCACACTTGACAGCGGAGTTCTGATGGGATCCGGTGCATTTGTGCTGGTATGATCGCACCTGTTTAATTTCGCACTGCAAATACATACACTCATTCCCCTTTCTTCCCCCTCCCGCCATTTGTTTCCTTTTACGTGCGCACTACACCTCCCGCTCTCGTTCTAATATCAAGTAAAATGCCACGGCACCGTGACTCACATTTGCGAATAAACCTGAGGACCATAATTCAAATCGCGCGTAACGTCGAAAGAATCATCTGCAAAAAAATGGGTGCAACACGAGGACTTCACAAGAAAATGGGTGAAATATAAGGACTTCGCAGGAGGTAACCCATGCTAGTACTACTCTCGCCCAAGCACCCTTACCTACGGAGTTCTGATAGAATCCGTTGCATTAGTGCTGGTATGATCGCACCTGTTTCATTTCGTGCTGAAAATACATACACTACCTCTCCTTCCCTCCCCCTCCCATCGATTGTTTCAAAAAAAACCTGAGGACTATAATTCAAAAAAATGGGTGCAACACGAGGACTTCACAAGAAAATGGGTGAAATATAAGGACTTCGCAGGAGATAACCCATGCTAGTACTACTCTCGCCCAAGCACCTTACCTACGGAGTTCTGATAGAATCCGATGCATTAGTGCTGGTATGATCGCACCTGTTTCATTTCGTGCTGAAAATACATACACTCTTTCTCCTTCCCTCCCCCTCCCGTCATTTGTTTCTTTGTGTGTGCACTCTTTCATCTCTCCTTCTCGTTCTAATATCGATTAAAATGCCCCTGCTTCTTGACTCACATTTACGTATAAACTAGTGGACCCTAGTTGCAGTCGCACATAACGTCGAACGACCCGTCTGAAAAAAAAAATTAATGCGACATGAGGACTTCCCAGGAGATCACCCATCCGAGTACTACTCTCGCCCAAGCACACTTAACTGCGGAGTTCTAATGGGATCTGGTGCATTAGTGCTGGTATGATCGCACCTGTTTAATTTCACGCTGCAAATACATAAACTCCTTCTCCTTTCTTCCCCCTCCCGTCATTTGTTTCCTTGTGCGTGCGCACTGCACCTCACGTTCTCGTTCAAATATCAAGTAAAATGCCACGGCGCCGTGACTCACATTTGTGAATAAACCTGAGGACCATAATTCAAGTCGCGCGTAAAGTCGAAAGAATCATCTGCAAAAAAATGGGTGCAACACGAGGACTTCCTAAGAAAATAGGTGAAATATAAGGACTTCGCAGGAGGTCACCCATCCTAGTGCTACTCTCGCCCAAGCACCCTTAACTTGCGGAGTTCTGATAGAATCCGTTGCATTGGTGCTGATATGATTGCTAATGTTTCATTCTGCACTGCCAATACATACACTTTTTCTCCCTCCATCCCCCCTCCCGTCATTTGTTTCCTTGTGCGTGCACTCTGCATCTCTCCTTCTCGTTCTAATATCGATTAAAATGCCCCTGCTTCTTTACACACATTTGCGTATAAACCAGTGGACCCTAGTTCCAGTCGCGCGTAACGTCGAACGACCCATCTGAAAAAAAAATTAGTGCGACACGAGGACTTCCCAGTAGGTCACCCATCCGAGTACTACTCTCGCCCAAGCACACTTAATTGCGGAGTTCTGATAGGCTCCGGTGCATTAGTGCTGGTATGATCGCTCCTATCTAATATCGCGCTGCAAATACATAATCTACTCCTCCTTTCTTCCCCCTCCCGTCATTTGTTTCCTTGTGCGTGCGCACTGCACCTCTCGTTCTCGTTCAAATATCAAGTAAAATGCCACAGCACCGTGACTCACATTTGCGAATATATCTGCGGACCATAATTAAAGTCGCGCGTAACTTCGAACGACACATCTGAAAAAAAAGAAAATGGGTGCAACACGAGAACTTCCCATGAGGTAACCCATCATTGTACTACTTTCGCTAAAGCACACTTAACTGCGGAGTTTTGATGGGATCCGGTACATTTGTGCTGGTGTGACCGCACCTGTTTAATTTCGTGCTGAAAATACATACACTCCTTCTTCCCTCCCCCCCTCCCATCATTTGTTTCCTTGTGCGTTCACACTGCACATCTCCTTCTCGTTCTAATATCGATTAAAATGCCTCTGATTCTTGACTCACATTTGCGTATAAACCAGCGGACCATATTTCCAGTCGCGCGTAACGTCGGACGACCCATCTGAAAAAAAATTGTTGCGATACGAGGACTTCCCAATAGGTCACCCATCCGAGTACTACTCTCGCCCAAGCACGCTTAACTGCAGAGTTCTGATGGGATCCAGTGCATTAGTGCTGGTATGATGCCACTTGTTTAATTTTGCGCTTCAAATACATACACTCCTTCTCTTTTCTTCCTCCTCCCGTCATTTGTTTCCTTGTGCGTGCGCACTGCACCTCCCGTACTCGTTCTAATATCAAGTAAAATGCCACGGCGTCGTTTCTCACATTTGCGAATAAACCTGCGGACCATAAATCAAGTCGCGCGTAACGTCGAAAGAATCATCTGCAAAAAGATAGGTGCAACACGACGACCTGCAAAGAAAATGGGTGAAATATAAGGACTTCGCAGGAGGTCACCCATCCGAGTACATTTCTCGCCCAAGCACCCTTAACTGCGGAGTTCTGATAGAATCCGTTGCATTAGTGCTGGTATGATCCCTCATGTTTCATTCTGCACTGTAAATACATACACTCTTTCTCTTCCCATCCCCCTTCCCGTCATTTGTTTCCTTGTGCGTGCACTCTGCATCTCTCTTTCTCGTTCTAATATCAAGTAATATGCTCCGGCACCATGACTCACCTTTGCAAATGAACCAGCGGCTTATAATTCCATTCGCGCGTAACGTCGAACAACCCATCTGAAAAAAAATAGGTGCAACACGAGGGCTTCCTAGGTGGTAACCCATCCGAGTACTACTCTCGCCCAAACACACTTAACTGCAGAGTTCTAATGAGATCCAGGGCTTTAGTGCTGGTATGATCGCACCTCTTTAATTTCGCGCTGCAAATAAATACACTCCTCCTTTCTTCCCCTTTCCGTTATTTGTTTCCTTGTCGGTTCACACTTCTCCTCTCATTCTCGTTCTAATATCGATTAAAATGCCCCTGCTTCTTGACTCACATTTGCGTATAAACCAGCGGACCCTAGTTCCAGACGCGCGTAACGTCGAACGACCATTCTGAAAAAAAATTTGTGCGACACAAGGACTTCCCAGGAGGTCAACCATCCGAGTACTAATCTCGCCCAAGCACACTTAACTGCGGAGTTCTAATGGGATCTGGGGCTTTAGTGCTGGTATGATCGCACCTGTTTAGCTTCGCGCTGCAAATACATACAATCCTTCTCTTTTCTTCCCCCTCCCGTCATTTGTTTCCTTGTGCGTGCGCGCTGCACCTCCCGTTCTCGTTCTAATATCAAGACAAATGCTACAGCGCCGTGCCTCACATTTGCGAATAAACCTGAGGACCATAATTCAAGTCGCGCGTAACGTCGAAAGAATCATCTGCAAAAAAATGGGTGTAACACGAGGACTTCACAAGAAAATGGGTGAAATATAAGGACTTCGCAGGAGGTAACCCATGCTATAACTAGTCTCGCCCAAGCACCCTTACCTACGGAGTTCTGATAGAATCCGTTGCATTAGTGCTGGTATGATCGCACCTGTTTCATTCTGCGCTGCAAATACATACACATTTTCTCCTTCCCTCCCCCTCCCATCAATTGTTTCCTTGAGCGTTCACACTGCACCTCTCCTTCTCGTTCTAATATCGATTAAAATGCCCATGCTTCTTGACTCACATTTGCGTATAAACTAGCGGATCCTAGTTCCAGTCGCGCGTATTGTCGAACGACCCGTCTGAAAAAAAATTTGTGCGACACGAGCACTTCCTAGGAAGTAACCCATCCGAGTACTACTCTCACTCAAACACACTTAACTGCAGAGTTCTGATGGGATCTAGTGCATTAGTACTGGTATGATCGCACCCGTTTAATTTCGCGCTGCAAATACATAAACTCCTCTCTTTTCTTCCCCCTCCAGTCATTTGTTTCCTTGTGCGTGCGCACTGAACCTCCCGTGCTCGTTCTAATATCAAGTAAAATGCTACGGTGTCGTGACTCACATTTGCGAATAAACCTGACGACCATAATTCAAGTCGCGCGTATCGTCGAAAGAATCATCTGCAAAAAAAATGGGTGTAACACGAGGACTTCCTAAGAAAATGGGTGAAATATAAGGACTTCGCAGGAGGTCACCCATCCTAGTGCTACTCTCGCCCAAGCACCCTTAACTTGCGGATTTCTGATAGAATCCGTTGCATTCGTGCTGGTATGATTGCTAATGTTTCATTCTGCGCTGCAAATACATACACTTTTTCTCCCTCCATCCCCCCTTCCGTCATTTGTTTCCTTGTGCGTGCACTCTGCATCTCTGCTTCTCGTTCTAATATCGATTAAAATGCCCCTGCTTCTTGACTCACATTTGCGTATAAACCAGCGGATCCTAGTTCCAGTCGCGCGTATTGTCGAACGACCCGTCTGAAAAAAAATTGGTGCGACACGAGGACTTCCTAGGAGGTCACCCATCCGAGTACTACTCTCGCCCAAACACACTTAACTGCAGAGTTCTGATGGGATCCAGTGCATTAGTGCTGGTATGATCGCACCCGTTTAATTTCGCGCTGCAAATACATACACTCCTTCTCCTTTCTTCCCCCTTCCGTCAATTGTTTCCTTGTGCGTTCACACTTCACCTCTCATTCTCGTTCAAATATCGATTAAAATGCCCTTGCTTCTTGACTCACATTTGGGTATAAACCAGTGGACCCTAGTTTTAGTCGAGCGTAACGTCGAAGGACCCGTCTGAAAAAAAAATTAGTGCAACACAAGGACTTCCCAGGAGGTGACCCATCCAAGTACTACTCTCGCCCAAGCACACTTAACTACGAAGTTCTGATGGGATCCGGTGCATTAGTGATAGTATGATCACAACTGTTTAATTTTGCGCTGCAAATACATAAAGTCCTTCTCCTTTCTTCCCCTTCCCGTCATTTGTTTCCATGTGCGTGCGCACTGCACCTCTCGTTCTCGTTCAAATATCAAGTAAAATGCCACGGCGTCGTGACTCACATTTGTGAATAAATCCGCGGACCATAATTAAAGTCGCGCGTAACGTCGAACCGCACATCTGAAAAAAAGAAAATGGGTGCAGCACGAGAACTTCCAAGGAGGTAACCCATCATTGTACCACTTTCGCCAAAGCACACTTAATTACGGAGTTCTGATGGGATCCGTTGCATTTGTGCTGGTGTGACCGCACCTGTTTAAATTTCGTGCAGAAAATACATACACTCTCCTTCTTCCCTCCCCCCCTCCCATCATTTGTTTCCTTGTGCGTTCACACTGTACCTCTCCTTCTCGTTCTAATATCGATTAAAATGCCCCTGATTCTTGACTCACATTTGCGTATAAACCAGCGGACCATATTTCCAGTCGCGCGTAACGTCGAACGACCCATCTTAAAAAAAATTGTTGCGATACGAGGACTTCCCAAGAGGTCACCCATCCGAGTACTACTCTCGCCCAAGAACACTTAACTGCAGAGTTCTGATGGGATCCAGTGCATTAGTGCTGGTATGATGCCACTTGTTTAATTTTGCGCTTTAAATACATACACTCCTTCCCTTTTCTTCATCCTCCCGTCATTTGTTTCCTTGTGCGTGCGCACTGCACCTCCCGTACTCGTTCTAATATCAAGTAAAATGCCACGGCGCCGTGACTCACATTTGCGAATAAACCTGCAGACCATAAATCAAGTCGCGCGTAACGTCGAAAGAATCATCTACGAAAAAATGGGTGCAACACGAGGACCTCCTAAGAAAATGGGTGAAATATAAGGACTTCGCAGGAGGTCACCCATCCGAGTACTTTTCTCGCCCAAGCACCCTTAACTGCGGAATTCTGATAGAATCCGTTGCATTAGTGCTGGTATGATCCCTCATGTTTCATTCTGCACTGCAAATACATACACTCTTTCTCCTCCCATCCCCCCGCCCGTCATTTGTTTCCTTGTGCGTGCACTCTGCATCTCTCTTTCTCGTTCTATTATCAAGTAATATGCCCCGGCACCGTGACTCACCTTTGCAAATGAACCAGCGGTTTATAATTCCATTCGCGTGTAACGTCGAACAACCCATCCGAAAAAAAATAGGTGCAACACGAGGGCTTCCCAAGTGGTCACCCATCCGAGTACTACTATCGCCCAAGCACACCTAACTGCGGAGTTCTGATGGGATCCGAGGCTTTAGTCCTGGTATGATCGCACCTGTTTAATTTCGCGCTGCAAATACATACACTCCTTCTCCTTTCTTCCCCCTCCCGTCATTTGTTTCCTTGTGCGTTCACACTTCACCTCTCATTCTCGTTCTAATATCGATTAAAATGCCCCTGCTTCTTGACTCACATTTGCGTATAAACCAGTGGACCCTAGTTCTAGTCGCGCGTAACGTCGAACGACGCGTCAGAAAATAAAATTAGTGCGACACAAGGACTTCCCAGGAGGTCACCCATCCGAGTACTACTCTCGCCCAAGCACACTTAGCTGCGGAGTTCTGATGGGATCCGATGCATTAGTGATGGTATGATCGCACCTGTTTAATTTTGCACTTCAAATACATAAAGTCCTTCTCCTTTCTTCCCTCTCCCGTCATTTGTTTCCTTGTGCGTGCGCACTGCACCTCTCGTTCTCGTTCAAACATCAAGTAAAATGCCACGGCGTCGTGACTCACATTTGCGAATAAATCTGCGGACCATAATTAAAGTCGCGCGTAACGTCGAACCGCACATCTGAAAAAAAGAAAATGGGTGCAACACGAGAACTTCCCAGGAGGTAACCCATCATTGTACCACTTTCGCCAAAGCACACTTAACTGCGGAGTTCTGATGGGATCCGGTGCATTTGTGCTGGTGTGACCGCACCTGTTTAATTTCGTGCAGAAAATACATACACTCCTTCTTCCCTCCCCCCCTCCCATCATTTGTTTCCTTATGCGTTCACACTGCACCTCTCATTCTCGTTCTAATATCGATTAAAATGCCCCTGATTCTTGACTCACATTTGCGTATAAACCAGCGGACCATATTTCCAGTCGCGCGTAACGTCGAACGACCCATCTTAAAAAAAATTGTTGCGATACGAGGACTTCCCAAGAGGTCACCCATCCGAGTACTACTCTCGCCCAAGCACGCTTAAATGGAGAGTTCTGATGGGATCCAGTGCATTAGTGCTGGTATGATGCCACTTGTTTAATTTTGCGCTTGAAATACATACACTCCTTCCCTTTTCTTCATCCTCCCGTCATTTGTTTCCTTGTGCGTGCGCACTGCACCTCCCGTACTCGTTTTAATATCAAGTAAAATGCCACGGCGCCGTGACTCACATTTGCGAATAAACCTGCGGACAATAAATCAAGTCGCATGTAACGTCGAAAGAATCATCTACAAAAAGATGGGTGCAACACGAGGACCTTGTGCTGGTATGATCCCTCATGTTTCATTCTGCACTGCATGATCCCTCATGTTTCATTCTGCACTGCAAATACATACACTCTTTCTCCTCCCATCCCCCCTCCCGTCATTTGTTTCCTTGTGCGTGCACTCTGCATCTCTCTTTCTTGTTCTAATATCAAGTAATATTCCCCGGCACCGTGACACACCTTTGCAAATGAACCAGCAGTTTATAATTCCATTCGCGCGTAACGTCAAACAACCAATCCGAAAAAAAATAGGTGCAACACGAGGGCTTCCCAAGTGGTCACCCATCCGAGTACTACCCTCGCCCAAGCACACT
The DNA here is from genome assembly GCF_000150535.2 of Carica papaya. Next base: position 16,301 of record NW_019028927.1, read on the forward strand.
TAACTGCGGAGTTCTGATGGGATCCGGAGCTTTAGTGCTGGTATGATCGCACCTGTTTAATTTCGCGCTGCAAACACATACACTCCTTCTCCTTTCTTCCCCCTCCCGTCATTTGTTTCGTTGTGCCTTCACACTTCACCTCTCATTCTCGTTCTAATATCGATTAAAATGCCCCTGATTCTTGACTCACATTTGCGTATAAACCAGCGGACCCTAGTTCCAGACGCGCGTAACGTCGAACGACCCGTCTGAAAAAAAATTCGTGCGACACGAGGACTTCCCAAGAGGTCATCCATCCGAGTACTAATCTCGCCCAAACACACTTAACTGCAGAGTTCTGATGGGATCCGGGGCTTTAGTGCTGGTATGATCGCTCCTGTTTAGTTTCGCACTGCAAATACATACACTCCTCCTTTCTTCCCCCTCCCGTCATTTGTTTCCTTGTGCGTTCACACTTCACCTCTCATTCTCGTTCTAATATCGATTAAAATTCCCCTGCTTCTTGACTCACATTTGCGTATAAACCAGCGGACCCTAATTCCAGTTGCGCGTAACTTCGAACGACCCGTATGAAAAAAAATTGGTGCGACACGAGGACTTCCCAGGAGGTCACCCATCCGAGTACTACTCTCGCCCAAGCACACTTAACTGCGGAGTTCTGATGGGATCCGGCGCATTAGTGCTGGTATGATCACACCGGTTTAATTTCGCGCTGCAAATACATAAACTCCTTCTCCTTTCTTCCCCCTCCCGTCATTTCTTTCCTTGTGCGTGCGCACTGCACCTCCCGTGCTCGTTCTAATATCAAGTAAAATACTACGGTGTCGTGGCTCACATTTGCGAATAAACCTGAGAAGCATAATTCAAGTCGCGCGTAACGTCGAAAGAATCATCTGCAAAACGATGGGTGCAACACGAGGACCACCCAAGAAAATGGGTGAAATATAAGGACTTCGCAGGAGGTCACCCATCCGAGTACTTTTTCTCGCCCAAGCACCCTTAACTGCGGAGTTCTGATAGAATCGGTTGCATTAGTGCTAGTATGAACCCTCATGTTTTATTCTGCACTGCAAATACATACACTCTTTCTCCTTCCAACCCCCCTCCCGTCATTTGTTTCCTTGTGCGTGCACTCTGCATCTCTCTTTCTCGTTCTAATATCAAGTAATATGCCCCGGCACCGTGACTCACCTTTGCAAATGAACCAGTGATTTATAATTCCATTCGCGTGTAACGTCGAACAACCCATCCGAAAAAAAAAACAGGTACAACACGAGGGCTTCCCAGGTGGTGACCCATCCGAGTACTACTCTCGCCCAAGCACACAAAACTGCGGAGTTCTGATGGGATCCAGAGCTTTAGTGCTGGTATGATCGCACCTGTTTAATTTCGTGCTGCAAATACATACACTCCTTCTCCTTTCTTCTCCCTCCCGTCATTTGTTTCCTTGTGCGTTCATACTTGACCTCTCATTCTCTTTCTAATATCGATTAAAATGTCCCTGCTTCTTGACTCACATTTGCGTATAAACCAGCGGACCCTAGTTCCAGACGCGCGTAACGTCGAACGACCTGTTTGAAAAAAAATTAGTGCGACACGAGGACTTCCCAGGAGGTCACCAATCCGAGTACTAATCTCGCCCAAGCACACTTCACTGCGGAGTTCTGATGGGATCCGGTGCATTAGTGCTGGTATGATCGCACCTGTTTAATTTCGCGCTGCAAATACATAAATTCATTCCCCTTTCTTCCCCCTCCCGTCATTTGTTTCCTTGTGCGTGCGCACTGCACCTCCCGTTCTCGTTCTAATATCAAGTAAATAGCTACAGCGCCGTGACTCACATTTGCGAATAAACCTGAGGACCATAATTCAAGTCGCGCGTAACGTCGAAAGAATCATCTACAAAAAAATGGGTGCAACACGAGGACTTCACAAGAAAATGGGTGAAATATAAGGACTTCGCAGGAGGTAACCCATGCTAGTACTACTCTCGCCCAAGCACCCTTACATACATAGTTCTGATAGAATCCGTTGCATTAGTGCTGGTATGATCGCACCAGTTTAATTTCGCGCTGCAAATACAAAAACTCCATCTCCTTTCTTCCCCCTCCCGTCATTTGTTTCCTTGTGCGTGCGCACTGCACCTCTCGTTCTCGTTCAAATATAAAGTAAAATGCCACGGCCCCGTGACTCACATTTGCAAATAAATCTGCGGACCATAATTAAAGTCGCGCGTAACATCGAACGGCACATCTGAAAAAAAAAATAGGTGCAACACGAGAACTTCCCAGGAGGTAACCCATCATTGTACTACTTTCGCCAAAGCACACTTAACTGCGGAGTTCTGATGGGATCCGGTGCATTAGTGTTGGTGTGACCGCACCTGTTTAATTTCGTGCTGAAAATACATACACTCCTTCTTCCCTCCCCCCCTCCCATCATTTGTTTCCTTGTGCGTTCACACTGCACCTCTCCTTCTCGTTCAAATATTGATTAAAATGCCCCTGATTCTTGACTCACATTTGCGTATAAACCAGCGGACCATAGTTCCAGTCACGCGTAATGTCGAACGACCCATCTGAAAAAAAATTATTACGATACGAGGACTTCCCAAGAGGTCACCCATCCGAGTACTACTCTCGCCCAAGCCCGCTTAACTGCAGAGTTCTGATGGGATCCAGTGAATTTGTGCTGGTATGATGCCACTTGTTTAATTTTGCGCTTCAAATACATACACTCCTTCTCTTTTCTTCCTCCTCCAGTATTTATTTCCTTGTGCGTGCGCACTGCACCTCCCATACTCGTTCTAATATCAAGTAAAATGCCACGGCGCTGTGACTCACATTTGCGAATAATCATGCGGACCATAAAGCAAGTCGCGCGTAACGTCGAAAGAATCATCTACAAAAAGATGGGTGCAACACGAGGACCTCCCAAGAAAATGGGTGAAATATAAGGACTTCGCAGGAGGTCAACCATCCGAGTACTTTTCTCGCCCAAGCACCCTTAACTGCGGAGTTCTGATAGAATCCGTTGCATTAGTGCTGGTATGATCCCTCATGCTTCATTCTGCACTGCAAATACATACACTCTTTCTCCTCCCATCCCCCCACCCGTCATTTGTTTCCTTGTACGTGCACTCTGCACCTCTCTTTCTCGTTCTAATATCAAGTAATATGCCCCGGCACCGTGACTCACCTTTGCAAATGAAACAGCGGTTTATAATTCCATTCGCGCGTAACATCGAACAACCCATCCGAGAAAAAAATGGTGCAACACGAGGGCTTCCCAAGTGGTCACCCATCCGAGTACTACTCTCGCCCAAGCCCGCTTAACTGCAGAGTTCTGATGGGATCCGGTGCATTAGTGCTGGTATGATGCCACTTGTTTAATTTTGCGCTTCAAATACATACACTCCTTCTCTTTTCTTCCTCCTCCCGTCATTTATTTCCTTGTGCGTGCGCACTGCACCTCCCATACTCGTTCTAATATCAAGTAAAATACCACAGCGCCGTGACTCACATTTGCGAATAAACCTGAGGACCATAATACAAGTCGCGCGTAACGTCGAAAGAATCATCTGCAAAAAAATGGGTGCAACACGAGGACATCACAAGAAAATTTGTGAAATATAAGGACTTCGTAGGAGGTAACCCATGCTAGTACTACTTTCGCCCAAGCACCCTTACCTAAGGAGTTCTGATAGAATCCGTTGCATTAGTGCTGGTATGATCGCACCTGTTTCATTTCGTGCTTAAAATACATACACTCCTTCTCTTTCCCTCCCCCTCCCATCAATTGTTTCCTTGTGCGTTCACACTGCACCTCTCCTTCTCGTTCTAATATCGATTAAAATGCCCCTGCTTCTTGACTCACATTTGCGTATAAACCAACGGACCATAGTTCCAGTCGTGCGTAGCGTCGAACGACCCGTCTGAAAAAAAATTGGTGCGACACGAGGATTTACCAGGAGGTCACCCATCCGAGTACTACTCTCGCCCAAGCGCACTTAACTGCGGAGTTCTGATGGGATCTAGTGCATTAGTGCTGGTATGATCGCACCCGTTTAATTCCGCGCTGCAAATACATAAACTCCTTCTCATTTCCTCCCCCTCCCGTCATTTGTTTCCTTGTGCGTGCGCACTGCACCTCTTATTCTCGTTCAAATATCAAGTAAAATGCCACGGCGCCGTGACTCACATTTGCGAATAAATCTGCGGACCATAATTAAAGTCGCGAGTAACGTCGAACGGCACATCTGAAAAAAAGAAAAAGGGTGCAACACGAGAACTTCCCAGGAGGTAACCCATCATTGTACTACTTTCACCAAAGCACACTTAACTGCGGAGTTCTGATGGGATCCGTTGCATTTGTGCTGGTATGATCGCACCCGTTTAATTCCGCGCTGCAAATACATAAACTCCTTCTCTTTTCTTCCCCCTCCCGTCATTTGTTTCCTTGTGCGTGCGCACTGCACCTCTCCTTCTCGTTCTAATATCAAGTAAAATGCTACGGTGCCGTGACTCAGATTTGCCAATAAACCTGAGGACCATAATTCAAGTCGCGCGTATCGTCGAAAGAATCATCTGCAAAAAAATGGGTGCAACACGAGGACTTCCTAAGAAAATGGGTGAAATATAAGGACTTCGCAGGAGGTCACCCATCCTAGAGCTACTCTCGCCCAAGCACCCTAAACTTGCGGAGTTCTGATAGAATCCGTTGCATTGGTGCTGGTATGATTGCTCATGTTTCATTCTCTGCTGCAAATAAATACACTTTTTCTCCCTCCATCCCCCCTCCCGTCATTTGTTTCCTTGTGCGTGCACTCTGCATCTCTCCTTCTCGTTCTAATATCGATTAAAATGCCCCTGCTTCTTGACTCACATTTGCGTATAAACCAGTGGACCCTAGTTCCAGTCGCTCGTAACGTCGAATGACCCGTCTGAAAAAAAAATTAGTGCGACACGGGGACTTCCCAAGAGGTCACCCATCCGAGTACTACACTCGCCCAAGCACACTTAACTGCGGAATTCTGATGGGATCCGGTGAAATAGTGCTGGTATGATCGCACGCGTTTAATTTCGCGCTGCAAATACATAAACTCTTTCTCCTTCCATCCCCCCTCCCGTCATTTGTTTCCTTGTGCGTGCACTCTGCGTCTCTCTTTCTTGTTCTAATATCAAGGAATATGCCCGGCACCGTGACTCACATTTGCGAATAAATCTGCGGACCATAATTAAAGTCGCGTGTAACGTCGAACGGCACATCTGAAGAAAAGAAAATGGGTGCAACACGAGAACATCCCAGGAGGTAACCCATCATTGTACTACTTTCGCCAAAGCACACTTAACTGCGGAGTTCTGATGGGATCCGGTGCATTTGTGCTGGTGTGACCGCACCTGTTTAATTTCGTGCTGAAAATACATACACTCCTTCTTCCCTCCCCCCCTCCCATCTTTTGTTTTCTTGTGCGTTCACACTGCACCTCTCCTTCTCGTTCGAATATTGATTAAAATGCCCCTGATTCTTGACTCACATTTGCGTATAAACCAGCGGACCATAGTTCCAGTCGCGCGTAACGTCGAACGACCCATCTAAAAAAAAATTATTACGATACGAGGACTTCCCAAGAGGTCACCCATCCGAGTACTACTCTCGCCCAAGCACGCTTAACTACAGAGTTTTGATGGGATCCAGTGCAATAGTGCTGGTATGATACCACTTGTTTAATTTTGCGCTTCAAATACATACACTCCTTCTCTTTTCTTCCTCCTCCCGTCATTTATTTCCTTGTGCGTGCGCACTGCACCTCCCATACTCGTTCTAATATCAAGTAAAATGCCACGGCGCCGTGACTCACATTTGCGAATAAACCTGCAGACCATAAATCAAGTCGCGCGTAACGTCGAAAGAATCATCTACAAAAAGATGGGTGCAACACGAGGACCTCCCAAGAAAATGGGCGAAATATAAGGACTTCGCAGGAGGTCACCCATCCGAGTACTTTTCTCGCCCAAGCACCCTTAACTACGGAGTTCTGATAGAATCCGTTGCATTAGTGCTGGTATGATCCCTCATGTTTCATTCTACACTGCAAATACATACACTCTTTCTCCGCCCATCCCCCCTCCCGTCATTTGTTTCCTTGTGGGTGCACTCTGCATCTCTCTTTCTCGTTCTAATATAAAGTAATATGCCCCGGCACCGTGACTCACCTTTGCAAATGAACCAGTGGTTTATAATTCCATTCGCGCGTAACGTCGAACAACCCATCCGAAAAAAAATAGGTGCAACACGAGTGCTTCCCAAGTGGTCACCCATCCGAGTACTACCCTCGCCCAAGCACACTTAACTGCGGAGTTCTGATGGGATCCGGAGCTTTAGTGCTGGTATGATCGCACCAGTTTAATTTCGCGCTGCAAATACATACACTCCTTCTCCTATCTTCCCTTTCCGTCATTTGTTTCCTTGTGCGTTCACACTTCACCTCTAATTCTCGTTCTAATATCAATTAAAATGCCCCTGCTCCTTGACTCACATTTGCGTATAAACCAGTGAACCCTAGTTCCAGTCATGCGTAACGTCGAATTTTCCGTCTGAAAAAAAAAATTTGTGTGACACGAGGACTTCCCAGGAGGTCACACATACGAGTACTAATCTCGCCCAAGCACACTTCACTGCGGAGTTCTGATGGGATTCGGTGCATTAGTGCTGGTATGATCGCACTTGTTCAATTTTGCGCTGCAAATACATAAACTCCTTCTCCTTTATTCCCCCTCCCGTCATTTGTTTCCTTGTGCGTGCGCACTGCACTTCCCGTTCTCGTTCTAATATCAAGTAAAATGCTACAGCGTCGTGACTCACATTTGCGAATAAACCTGATGACCATAATTCAAGTCGCGCGTAACGTCGAAAGAATCATCTGTAAAAAAATGGGTGCAACACGAGGACTTCCCAAGTGGTCACCCATCCGAGTACTACTCTCCCCCAAGCACACTTAACTGCGGAGTTATGATGGGATCTGTTGTATTAGTGCTGGTATGATCACACCTGATTAATTTCGCGCTGCAAATACAAAAACTCCTTCTCCTTTCTTCCCCCTCCCGTCATTTGTTTCCTTGTGCGTGCACTCTGCATCTCTCTTTCTCGTTCTAATATCAAGTAATATGCCCCGGCACCGTGACTCACCTTTGCAAATGAACCAGCGGTTTATAATTCCATTCGCGCGTAACGTCGAACAACCCATCCGAAAAAAAATAGGTGCAACACGAGGGCTTCCCAAGTGGTCACCCATCATTGTACTACTCTCGCCCAAGCACTCCTAACTGCGGAGTTCTGATGGGATCGAAGGCTTTAGTGCTGGTATGATCGCACCTGTTTAATTTCGCGCTGCAAATACATACACTCCTTCTCATTTCTTCCCCCTCCCGCCATTTGTTTCCTTGTGCGTTAACACTTCACCTCTCATTCTCGTTCTAATATCGATTAAAATGCCCCTGCTTATTGACTCACATTTGCGTATAAACCAGCGGACCCTAATTCCAGACGCGCGTAACATCGAACGACCCGTTTGAAAAAAAATTAGTGCGACACGAGGACTTCCCAGGAGGTCACCCATCCGAGTACTAATCTCGCCCAAGCACACTTCACTGCGGAGTTCTGATGGGATTCGGTGCATTAATGCTGGTATGATCGCACCTGTTTAATTTCACACTGCAAATACATAAACTCATTTCCCTTTCTTCCCCCTCCCGTCATTTGTTTCCTTGTGCGTGCGCACTGCACCTCCCGTTATCGTTCTAATATAAAGTAAAATGCTACAGCGCCGTGACTCACATTTGCGAATAAACCTGAGGACCATAATTCAAGTCGCGCATAACGTCGAAAGAATCATCTGTAAAAAAATGTGTGCAACACGAGGACTTCTCAAGAAAATGGGTAAATATAAGGACTTCGCAGGAGGTAACCCTTGCAAGTACTACTTTCGCCCAAGCACCCTTACCTACGGAGTTCTGATAGAATCCGTTGCATTAGTGCTGGTATGATCGCACCTGTTTCATTTCGTATTGAAAATACATACACTCCTTCACCTTCCCTTCCCCTCCCATCAATTGTTTCCTTGTGTGTTCACTCTGCACCTCTCCTTCTTGTTCTAATATCGATTAAAATGCCCCTGCTTCTTGACTCACATTTGCGTATAAACCAGTGGACCCTAGTTCCAGTCGCGCGTAACGTCGAACGACCCGTCTAAAAAAAAATTGGTGCGACACGAGGACTTCCCAGGAGGTCACCCATCCGAGTACTACTCTCGCCCAAGCACACTTAACTGCGGAGTTCTGATGGATCCAGTGCATTAGTGCTGGTATGATCGCACCTGTTTAATTTTGCGCTGCAAATACATAAACTCATTCCCGTTTCTTCCCCTCTCCCGTCATTTGTTTCCTTGTGCGTGCGCACTGCACCTCCCGTTCTCGTTCTAATATCAAGTAAAATTCTACGGTGCCGTGACTCACATTTGCGAATAAACCTGAGGACCATAATTCAAGTCGCGCGTATCGTCGAAAGAATCATCTGCAAAAAAATGGGTGCAACACGAGGACTCCCTAAGAAAATGGGTAAAATATAAGGACTTCATAGGAAGTCACCCATCCTAGTGCTACTCTCGCCCAAGAACCTTTAACTTGCGGAGTTCTGATAGAATCCGTTGCGTTGGTGCTGGTATGATTGCTCATGTTTCATTCTGCGTTGCAAATACATATACTTTTTCTACCTCCATCCCCCCTCCCGTCATTTGTTTCCTTGTGCGTGCACTCTGCATCTCTCTTTCTCGTTCTAATATCGATTCAAATGCTCCTGCTTCTTGACTCACATTTGCGTATAAACTAGTGGACCCTTGTTCCAGTCGCGCGTAACGTCGAACGACCCGTCTGAAAAAAAAATTAGTGCGACACGAGGACTTCCCAAGAGGTAACCCATTCGAGTAATACTCTCGCCCAAGCACACTTAACTGCGGAGTTCTGATGGGATCCGGTGCATTAGTGCTGGTATGATCGAACCTGTTTAATCTCGCGCTGCAAATACATAAACCCCTTCTCCTTTATTCCCCCTCCCGTCATTCGTTTCCTTGTGCGTGCGCACTGCACCTCTCGTTCTCGCTCAAATATCAAGTAAAATGCCACGGCACCGTGACTCACATTTGCGAATAAATCTGCGGACCATAATTAAGGTCGCGCATAAGGTCGAACGGCACAACTGAAAAAAAGAAAATGGGTGCAACACGAGAACTTCCCAGGAGGTAACCCATCATTGTACTGCTTTCGCCAAAGCACACTTAACTGCGGAGTTCTGATGGGATCCGGTGCATTTGTGCTGGTGTGACCGCACCTGTTTAATTTTGTGCTGAAAATACATACACTCCTTCTTCCCTCCCACCCTCCCATCATTTGTTTCCTTGTGCGTTCACACTGCACCTCTCATTCTCGTTCTAATATCGATTAAAATGCCCCTGATTCTTGACTCACATTTGCGTATAAACCAGCGGACCATAGTTCCAGTCGCGCGTAACGTCGAACGACCCATCTGAAAAAAAATTATTGAGATACGAGGACTTCCCAAGAGGTCACCCATCCGAGTACTACACTAGCCCAAGAACACTTAACTGCAGAGTTCTGATGGGATCCAGTGCATTAGTGCTGGTATGATGCCACTTGTTTAATTTTGCGCTTCAAATACATACACTCCTTCTATTTTCTTCCTCCTCCCAACATTTGTTTCCTTGTGCGTGCGCACTGCACCTCCCGTACTCGTTCTAATATCAAGTAAAATGCCACGGCGCCGTGACTCACATTTGCGAATAAACCTGCGGACCATAAATCAAGTCGCGCGTAACGTCGAAAGAATCATCTGCAAAAAGATGGGTGCAACACGAGGACCTCCCAAGAAAATGGGCGAAATATAAGGACTTCGCAGGAGGTCACCCATCCGAGTTCTTTTCTCGCCCAAGCACCCTTAACTGCGGAGTTCTGATAGAATCCGTTGCATTAGTGCTGGTATGATCCCTCATGTTTCATTCTGCACTGTAAATACATACACTCTTTCTCCTCCCGTCATTTGTTTCCTTGTGCGTGCACTCTGCATCTCTCTTTCTCATTCTAATATCAAGTAATATGCCCCGGCACCGTGACTCACCTTTGCAAATGAACCAGCGGTTTATAATTCCATTCGCGCATAACGTCGAACAACCAATCCGAAAAAAAATAAGTACAACACGAGGGCTTTCCAAGTGGTCACCCATCCGAGTACTACTCTCGCCCAAGCACACTTAACTACGGAGTTCTGATGGGATCCGGGGCTTTAGTGCTGGTATGATCGCACCTGTTTAATTTCGCGATGCAAATACATATACTCCTTCTCCTTTCTTCCCCCTCCCGTCATTTGTATCCTTGTGCGTTAACACTTCACCTCTCATTCTCGTTCTAATATCGATTAAAATGCCCCTGCTTATTGACTCACATTTGCGTATAAACCAGCGGACCCTAGTTCCAGACGAGCGTAACGTCGAACGACCCGTCTGAAAAAAAATTGGTGCGACACGAGGACTTCCCAGGAGGTCACGCATCCGAGTACTAATCTCGCCCAAGCACACTTAACTGCAGAGTTCTGATGGGATCCGGTGCAATAGTGCTGGTATGATCACACCCGTTTAATTTTGCGCTTCTATTATATAAACTCATTCCACTTTCTTCCCCCTCCCGTCATTTGTTTCCTTGTGCGTGCGCACTGCACCTCCGTTCTCGTTCTAATATCAAGTAAAATGCCACGGCGCCGTGACTCACATTTGCTAATAAACCTGAGGACCATAATTCAAGTCGCGCGTAACGTCGAAAGAATCATCTGCAAAAAAATGGGTGCAACACGAGGACTTCACAAGAAAATGGGTGAAATATAAGAACTTCGCAGGAGGTAACCCATGCTAGTACTACTCTCGCCCAAGCACACTTACCTACGGAGTTCTGATAGAATCCGTTGCATTAGTGCTGGTATGATCGCACCTGTTTCATTTCTTGCTGAAAATACATACACTGCTTCTCCTTCCTTCCCCCTCCCATCAATTGTTTCTTTGTGCGTTCACACTGCACCTCTCCTTCTCGTTCTAATATGGATTAAAATGCCCCTGCTTCTTGACTCACATTTGCGTATAAACCAGCGGACCCTAGTTCCAGTCGCGCGTAACGTCGAACGACCCGTCTGAAAAAAAATTGGTGCGACACGAGGACTTCCCAGGAGGTCACCAATCCGAGTACTACTCTCGCCAAAGCACACTTAACTGCGGAGTTCTGACGGAATCCGGTGCATTAGTGCTGGTATGATCGCACACGTTTAATTCCGCGCTGCAAATACATAAACTCCTTCTCCTTTCTTCCCCCTCCCGTCATTTGTTTCCTTGTGCGTGCGCACTGCCCCTCCCGTGCTCCTTCTAATATAAAGTAAAATGCTACGGTGTCGTGACTCACATTTGCGAATAAACCTGATGACCATAATTCAAGTCGCGCGTATCGTCGAAAGAATCATCTGCAAAAAAATGGGTGGAACACGAGGACTTCCTAAGAAAATTGGTGAAATATAAGGACTTCGCATGAGGTCACCCATCCTAGTGCTACTCTCGCCCAAGCACCCTTAACTTGCGGAGTTCTGATAGAATCCGTTGCATTGGTGCTGGTATGATCGCTCATGTTTCATTCTGCGCTGCAAATACATACACTTTTTCTCCCTCCATCCCCCCTCCCGTCATTTGTTTCCTTGTGCGTGCACTCTGCATCTCTCCTTCTCGTTCTAATATCGATTAAAATGCCCCTGCTTCTTGACTCACATTTGCGTATAAACCAGCGGACCCTAGTTCCAGTCGCGCGTAACGTCGAACGACCCGTCTGAAAAAAAAAATTAGTGCGACACGAGGACTTCCCAAGAGGTCACCCATCCGAGTACTACTCTTGCCCAAGCACACTTAACTGCGGAGTTCTGATGGGATCCGGTGCATTAGTGCTGGTATGATCGCACATGTTTAATTTTGCGCTGCAAATACATAAACTCCTTCACCTTTCTTCTCCCTCCCGTCATTTGTTTCCTTGTGCGTGCACACTGCACCTCTCGTTCTCGTTCAAATATAAAATAAAATGCCACGACAAGTGACTCACATTTGCTAATAAATCTGCGGACCATAATTAAAGTCGCGCGTAACGTCGAATGGCACATCTGAAAAAAAGAAAATGGATGCAACACGAGAACTTCCCACGATGTAACCCATAATTGTACTACTTTTGCCAAAGCACACTTGACAGCGGAGTTCTGACGGGATCCGGTGCATTTGTGCTGGTATGATCGCACCTGTTTAATTTCGCACTGCAAATACATACACTATTCCCCTTTCTTCCCCCTCCCGCCATTTGTTTCCTTTTACGTGCGCACTGCACCTCCCGCTCTCGTTCTAATATCAAGTAAAATGCCACGGCGCCGTGACTCACATTTGCGAATAAACCTGAGGACCATAATTAAAATCGCGCGTAACGTCGAAAAAATCATCTGCAAAAAAATGGGTGCAACACGAGGACTTCACAAGAAAATGGGTGAAATATAAGGACTTCGCAGGAGGTAACCCATGCTAGTACTACTCTCGCCCAAGCACCCTTACCTACGGAGTTCTGATAGAATCCTTTGCATTAGTGCTGGTATGATCGCACCTGTTTCATTTCGTGCTGAAAATACATACACTCCCTCTCCTTCCCTCCCCCTCCCATCGATTGTTTCAAAAAAAACCTGAGGACTATAATTCAAAAAAATGGGTGCAACACGAGGACTTCACAAGAAAATGGGTGAAATATAAGGACTTCGCAGGAGATAACCCATGCTAGTACTACTCTCGCCCAAGCACCTTACCTACGGAGTTCTGATAGAATCCGATGCATTAGTGCTGGCATGATCGCACCTGTTTCATTTCGTGCTGAAAATACATACACTCTTTCTCCTTCCCTCCCCCTCCCGTCATTTGTTTCTTTGTGTGTGCACTCTTTCATCTCTCCTTCTCGTTCTAATATCGATTAAAATGCCCCTGCTTCTTGACTCACATTTACGTATAAACTAGTGGACCCTAGTTGCAGTCGCACATAACGTCGAACGACCCGTCTGAAAAAAAAAATTAATGCGACATGAGGACTTCCCAGGAGATCACCCATCCGAGTACTACTCTCGCCCAAGCACACTTAACTGCGGAGTTCTAATGGGATCTGGTGCATTAGTGCTGGTATGATCGCACCTGTTTAATTTCGCGCTGCAAATACATAAACTCCTTCTCCTTTCTTCCCCCTCCCGTCATTTGTTTCCTTGTGCGTGCGCACTGCACCTCACGTTCTCGTTCAAATATCAAGTAAAATGCCACGGCGCCGTGACTCACATTTGTGAATAAACCTGAGTACCATAATTCAAGTCGCGCGTAAAGTCGAAAGAATCATCTGCAAAAATATGGGTGCAACACGAGGACTTCCTAAGAAAATAGGTGAAATATAAGGACTTCGCAGGAGGTCACCCATCCTAGTGCTACTCTCGCCCAAGCACCCTTAACTTGCGGAGTTCTGATAGAATCCGTTGCATTGGTGCTGATATGATTGCTAATGTTTCATTCTGCACTGCAAATACATACACTTTTTCTCCCCCCATCCCCCCTCCCGTCATTTGTTTCCTTGTGCGTGCACTCTGCATCTCTCCTTCTCGTTCTAATATCGATTAAAATGCCCCTGCTTCTTTACACACATTTGCGTATAAACCAGTGGACCCTAGTTCCAGTCGCGCGTAACGTCGAACGACCCATCTGAAAAAAAAATTAGTGCGACACGAGGACTTCCCAGTAGGTCACCCATCCGAGTACTACTCTCGCCCAAGCACACTTAATTGCGGAGTTCTGATAGGCTCCGGTGCATTAGTGCTGGTATGATCGCTCCTATCTAATATCGCGCTGCAAATACATAATCTACTCCTCCTTTCTTCCCCCTCCCGTCATTTGTTTCCTTGTGCGTGCGCACTGCACCTCTCGTTCTCGTTCAAATATCAAGTAAAATGCCACAGCACCGTGACTCACATTTGCGAATATATCTGCGGACCATAATTAAAGTCGCGCGTAACTTCGAACGACACATCTGAAAAAAAAGAAAATGGGTGCAACACGAGAACTTCCCATGAGGTAACCCATCATTGTACTACTTTTGCTAAAGCACACTTAACTGCGGAGTTTTGATGGGATCCGGTACATTTGTGCTGGTGTGACCGCACCTGTTTAATTTCGTGCTGAAAATACATACACTCCTTCTTCCCTCCCCCCCTCCCATCATTTGTTTCCTTGTGCGTTCACACTGCACCTCTCCTTCTCGTTCTAATATCGATTAAAATGCCTCTGATTCTTGACTCACATTTGCGTATAAACCAGCGGACCATAGTTCCAGTCGCGCGTAACGTCGGACGACCCATCTGAAAAAAAATTGTTGCGATACGAGGACTTCCCAATAGGTCACCCATCTGAGTACTACTCTCGCCCAAGCACGCTTAACTGCAGAGTTCTGATGGGATCCAGTGCATTAGTGCTGGTATGATGCCACTTGTTTAATTTTGCGCTTCAAATACATACACTCCTTCTCTTTTCTTCCTCCTCCCGTCATTTGTTTCCTTGTGCGTGCGCACTGCACCTCCCGTACTCGTCCTAATATCAAGTAAAATGCCACGGCGTCGTTTCTCACATTTGCGAATAAACCTGCGGACCATAAATCAAGTCGCGCGTAACGTCGAAAGAATCATCTGCAAAAAGATGGGTGCAACACGACGACCTCCAAAGAAAATGGGTGAAATATAAGGACTTCGCAGGAGGTCACCCATCCGAGTACATTTCTCGCCCAAGCACCCTTAACTGCGGAGTTCTGATAGAATCCGTTGCATTAGTGCTGGTATGATCCCTCATGTTTCATTCTGCACTGTAAATACATACACTCTTTCTCTTCCCATCCCCCTTCCCGTCATTTGTTTCCTTGTGCGTGCACTCTGCATCTCTCTTTCTCGTTCTAATATCAAGTAATATGCTCCGGCACCGTGACTCACCTTTGCAAATGAACCAGCGGCTTATAATTCCATTCGCGCGTAACGTCGAACAACCCATCTGAAAAAAAATAGGTGCAACACGAGGGCTTCCTAGGTGGTAACCCATCCGAGTACTACTCTCGCCCAAACACATTTAACTGCGGAGTTCTAATGAGATCCAGGGCTTTAGTGCTGGTATGATCGCACCTCTTTAATTTCGCGCTGCAAATAAATACACTCCTCCTTTCTTCCCCTTTCCGTTATTTGTTTCCTTGTCCGTTCACACTTCTCCTCTCATTCTCGTTCTAATATCGATTAAAATGCCCCTGCTTCTTAACTCACATTTGCGTATAAACCAGCGGACCCTAGTTCCAGATGCGCGTAACGTCAAACGACCATTCTGAAAAAAAATTTGTGCGACACAAGGACTTCCCAGGAGGTCAACCATCTGAGTACTAATCTCGCCCAAGCACACTTAACTGCGGAGTTCTAATGGGATCTGGGGCTTTAGTGCTGGTATGATCGCACCTGTTTAGCTTCGCGCTGCAAATACATACAATCCTTCTCTTTTCTTCCCCCTCCCGTCATTTGTTTCCTTGTGCGTGCGCGCTGCACCTCCCGTTCTCGTTCTAATATCAAGACAAATGCTACAGCGCCGTGCCTCACATTTGCGAATAAACCTGAGGACCATAATTCAAGTCGCGCGTAACGTCGAAAGAATCATCTGCAAAAAAATGGGTGTAACACGAGGACTTCACAAGAAAATGGGTGAAATATAAGGACTTCGCAGGAGGTAACCCATGCTATAACTAGTCTCGCCCAAGCACCCTTACCTACGGAGTTCTGATAGAATCCGTTGCATTAGTGCTGGTATGATCGCACCTGTTTCATTTTGCGCTGCAAATACATACACATTTTCTCCTTCCCTCCCCCTCCCATCAATTGTTTCCTTGAGCGTTCACACTGCACCTCTCATTCTCATTCTAATATCGATTAAAATGCCCATGCTTCTTGACTCACATTTGCGTATAAACTAGCGGATCCTAGTTCCAGTCGCGCGTATTGTCGAACGACCCGTCTGAAAAAAAATTGGTGCGACACGAGCACTTCCTAGGAAGTAACCCATCCGAGTACTACTCTCGCTCAAACACACTTAACTGCAGAGTTCTGATGGGATCCAGTGCATTAGTGCTGGTATGATCGCACCCGTTTAATTTCGCGCTGCAAATACATAAACTCCTCTCTTTTCTTCCCCCTCCAGTCATTTGTTTCCTTGTGCGTGCGCACTGCACCTCCCGTGCTCGTTCTAATATCAAGTAAAATGCTACGGTGCCGTGACTCACATTTGCGAATAAACCTGACGACCAT
>NW_019028928.1:0-33716 GCF_000150535.2 Carica papaya
CAACTTTCTTTCGTTCTAGGGTACTCCCTCGTTCCCCATCCACCTTATTTTTTCTTGGCCTGCCAACCTTCTTCCTCCCTAGGGTATTCTCTTCTTCTGTTGGCACCGCAAAATTACTCCCTTCTTCTGCTTTTGTCTTCCTTGGCTTGGGAGTTGTCTTGTTTGGGTAGATCTCATAAACTATAAAGTTTGTGACTTCCACAGCTGATCGGAATAATCTCTACTGATTGGAATAATCCTCGTTATAGATCTCATAAACTATAATGCTTTTTGACTGCTCAACAATAACATTACAGGTTAGATCATCTACTGAATTAAATGTTAAGGATTTTGCATATCTATCAAGTCCAAAATAAAGGAGTTTATGGAGAGAAGAATTTTTTCAAAAAAATATGATTACAAAATTTACATATTTTTAGTTAATAAATTGTATACAGTAAAAGATTCATACATACGATATGTTGAATTGTTGATTCTCCTAAATTTTCTTTTTGCGAAAAATATATTTAATATTTTAAATCTAATATAGGATTTTGTGTGAATATGAAAATTTTATAAAATTATGTTAAATTTTTAATTTCATATTTGTAATTAATTTTAGGCTTAACTCTTACATTTAAAATTTAATTAATGATATATGTACAATATTGAAATTTTTTTAGTTGGCACAAGATATAAAGAGAAGGTTTATAGAAAAATAATTTATGTTTATATCCCAAATTTATATATTTTCCTTCTGCTAGAAGTAGAGTACTTTTTGACAGCAATAATATTACAGATAAAATTATCTATTGAATTAAATGCTATGCATTTTGTGTATTTATCATGTCCAAAACTGAACACTAAATGCATGGACCTCATTACCTATTATTATTTACCTTTTTTTTTGTTTCTATTTAATTAAAATAACTTCCTAATATTAATTTCTCTGTTCCATCTTCATTTTAAAACCATTAATATATATATTAATTAAAAATAATTAATTTCTTCTTTACTTTTCCTTTCAAGTGTGTAAATGTAGGATGAATTTCTTTTATAGGGTGTGAACATTTGGATGAAATTTTATATATAACTAATATTAGACTTATATAAATTACGATAACCTTTATTAAGTTGGAGACACCATTAATTACTCAATTTTTTCTTTTAATCACACTTTACATATACACGTGTTCACAAGGATCATCATATATATCTTATGATGTGTATAATACATGTGTGTGATGTGGGTATTAGATATGACTATAGTTATTATTAGGCAGTAGACTTAAAATGCATAGATCGTATGTAAATAGTGTTATCATTCATAGCATGCATGCTACTCGACATATTTTATGTAATGAAGTGAAATTATATGTAAATTGTATTAACATACTGATAGGTGTATTATATGTTCAGAATAAAATTATTAATACCAAGTCAAAATGGCAATAGAAAGAGATGTGTAATTATAAAGAGTTTAATCTAATAAAAATTTATGAAAATTTAAAAAGATAAAAAGGATCTAATCTAATCAAAATGTCCAGATATTTAATAAAATATAAAGAATTTAATTTAATGAAAATGTTTGAAAATTTAAGAAAATTATTTTGTTGATGCCTCTATTTGCTGCTACCTCTTCATCCATTACCGTTGCAATAATTGAATCAATAAGATGATCACTATGTAAAGAATGTATATGAAGAGACAATGTATAGATAGAATAATATTGACGAAAGATAGGTAGTGTATATGATACTTAATTGATTCTAATATCATATAAGATTTAGATAAAAAAATTTATTATATTACAGGAGTAGCTAGTTAGAAAGTAGAAAATTGCTCTAGGTTATTATACTTAATTAAAGTGAGATTGTTGTCTTCCTTGGATATTTTAAAGCAGTTTGTTAATACTGATACAATTAACGAACTTTGTACATCTTGACTTGTAATTTGACGAAATAAACTAGTTTACCTAAAGCAATGAGTTTGTAGAGAGAGGAATTCTTGAAAAAACATATGGAGATTTTATGAAAATTTATGCGTCTTTAGCTAAAATTTGTAAATATTTTAATAAAAGATATATACATTTGATATTTTAAACTGCATGATTCTCTTAATTTTTAGTTAAAAAATGTATTTGATATTTTAAATCTAATTAGGAATATTGTGAATGAATATGAAAATTTTATCAAATTTATGTATTTTTAGTTAAATTTGTAATTTTATATTTATACTTAATTTTAATGCTTAAGTAATAAAATTTATAATTTAATTAATGATATATGTACAATATTCGATTTTTTTTAATTGGCACAAGATATAAAGAGAAGGTTTACATTAAGAGAGAAAAATATTCTATCTGTTTTAGCAATGGACATTTTCTGTTTACACCCAAAATTTATGTATTTTCCTTCTAGTGAAAGTAAAATACTTTTTGAGTTCTTAGCAATAACATTGCAGATAAAATATATCTAGTAAATTAAATACTATGGATTTTACATATCTATCATGTCCAAAACTGAACACTCAAATGCATGGACCTTATTACCTATTACTACTTACCCTTTTTGTTTCTATTTATAGAAAATAACTTTCTAATATTAATTTCTCTTAATATATATTAATTACAAATAGTTAATTTCTTTTTATTTTTCCTTTCAGGTGTTTAAATGTAGGGTGAATTTGTATATATAACTAATATTAGACTTATATAAATTATGATATGTTTATCAAGTTGGAGACACCATTAATTACTAAATTTTTTCTTTTAATTATGCAATACATGTAACGGCCCTGGAAATTTAAATGAAGATGTATGTATTAAAAATTTTAAATGCGGAAGCGAAATAAAAATTCTGATTAACATCCCTTACACAATAACCAAAAACGTATTCAACGTATGAAAGAATAAGCTAATTAAAAGAAATACTCGAAATAAAAACTATAAATAGAACTATAAAATCTTTAGGCGTCTAACTCGCCGTCTTCCTGCAGAACGGGCTCGGGAACCACGTCTTCCTGATCTGAAATGGTTAAGTAAGGAATGAGCTACACTAGCCCAGTAAAGACATCACACTATCTCACTGCCACAGAAGTAAAGGTTGGTAGAAAACAAAAACGACCAATGGAGCATAATTTATAACAAACTCATTTATTAATAATAAAAACCTTTACGATCCGCCTCGGGTTGGCTGTTTTCGGCCGAATTCGGCCAAACTGGCATTGGTTCCTGCGATAAAACAACCTTATGGCCCTCGGTGGGCAGAAAAATCACGGAAAACCAAGACTTACCGGCGGCGCAGCTCTCGGGTGCGGCGGCTTCTCCGGCGCGAGTGGCGGTTTGATGTTTTGCTCCGGTCAACCTGTAGAGAAAAGGACGGTGATCACAGTGGTGTAAAAATTGAATCGAACGGGAACCAGAAAGGGCCTCATCAGAGGCAAAAATCGAGGGATGTCGCGGCGCCGCCGCTGGACTTCGGTGGTGTTTTTCGGTCGATTGGCCGACGGTTTGGCTCCAATTTGGCCATAGGCGGATTCAGCATCGAAAAAGAGCCAAGGGGAGAAAATTTACCTCGTTTGGCGGTCGAAAAACCCTCCGGTGCGGCGGCGGGTGGCGGCGGCCGGCTCCTCCTCCGACTGGTTCTTCTTCTCCGGTGAGGGTACTGGCGGCTAGGGTTTGGGGTCGGGTGTGGGTGAGTTATTTATAACCTTCCCCTATTAATCTCAGCCGTCCATCACGATTTAATCTGCACCGTCCGATCGCGATTAAAATTGGAACAACTCTGGGCCGTCCATCGCGATGCGATCTGGGCTATCTGTGCGTGATTCAATCTGGGCCATCCGCACGCGTGAGATCTGGGCTGTCCGTGCGCGTGAGATCTGGGCCGTCCGCACGCGTAAGATCTGGACCGTTCGATCACGTGCACGCGGATCGCTCATGTGGCTCCGTCCCGCGTGGCCTCCCGCGTCAGCTTCTTTGCCATACGGCGTGTTCTGGTTGGCCGGGGCTGCTGACGTGACTGCTGACGTGGCACAACCTTTCTTAATTGCGTTTTTACCCCCCGATTTCTGATTTTCCTTTCAAAAACACCCCCAGAATCTAAATTTTCACCCCTTTTTTCCCAAAATCAATTTCAATTAAATCCCAAAAATAATTTTACCCTATTTTATCATTATTATTATTTTTATTTTTATTAAATTAAATTAAAACCTTATAAATTAAATATTGAAAAATTAAACTTTAAATTCTAATCTAAATTAAAAAATAAAAATAATAAATTTGGGTGTTACAATACATATGGATGAATTCACAAGAATCATCATATATGTTTTATGATGAGTATAACATGTATGTAATGTGGGTATTAGATATGATTATAATTATTATTTAGGAAGTGTACTTAAAATGCATATATCATATGTAAATAGTGTTATCATTCATTCATGCACACTACTGGGCATGTTATATGAAAGAAAATGAAACTATATGTAAATAACATTAGCAATCTAGTAAGAATATTATATGCTCAAAATGAAATTATCAATAGCAAGTCAAAATGGCAATAGAAAGAGATCTGTAATGATAAAGGATTTAATCTAATAAAAATGTCTTGAAATTTGAGAATACATAAATATGATGATTAAGATCTATAACGATTAGAATTGACAAAGACCCTCCATCATTATCGACATCAAATCAGCACAGCTTTCTCCGGCGAATCCATCCACTTAAATCCTTAAGACTCAAGTTCTTTAGCAGTGGAGCCAGTAATTTCATTTGCAGAACCCACAACATCAATTTTAGGCCTAACAGTATCATTTGTAGATTTAACTTCTCCATCTGCTAGGTTTATCAGCAACTCGAAATCTTTATTTGCAGAAGTAAAAATGATTTTCTCATTAGATTATATCCTTGGCATATTCGAGTTCTCTAGTATCACTTTGTCTCTGATATTTACCACCGTTTTCTTTATCTTCTCCTTGTTATTGACACATTTTCTATTTTGTTGATGCCCCTTTTTGCTGCTGTCTCTCAGTCTATTGCCAATGCCATAATTGAATCAAACTTCGTGCCATCCGTTAGATTCTTACTTAAGACGATCACCATGTAAAAAGTGTATATAAGGAGATAATGCATAGATAGAATAATATTGACAAAAGATAGGTGGCATATATAATATATACTTAGTTGGTTCTAATATCATATTAGATTTAGACACAAAATATTATGATATTACAGGAGTAGCAAGTTAGAAAATAGATAACTACTATAAGTTATTATATTTAGTTGATGTGAGATTACATTCTAAACAATCTTAAATAGCGTGTGTGTATTTTTTATATATAAACATCCATTATGTAACATGTAAACATTTGCATATAGTACTATAGGTTCTTATATTTAGTTTATGTGAATTACATCCTAAACAAACATTTAATTACGTGCATGTATGTACATATGTAAATATATATACATATATATACATATCATACTATACATATAAATATGTGTGATTGACATTCTCTCTTTCTGGTACAATAAATATATGTGGTTCTAGGTTTAGATTGATAGAAGAGTTGGAGGTTCTTCTTTGTTTTTCCAGGAAAACCACCAATGTATAACTTTTCCTACTCCTCATTATTATTTCACCTATACAGCTCTTCTACATAATTCTTTTTAGGCTCCGACATCTTCTCTTTCATTTTATGCCTGTTCGTATTTCTTTCTGCCTCATCAAGAACAACATTTCCTTTTGCTTCCTGAACAAAAATTATATTACTTGTAGTTTAATCGTATTATAACTTAAATATTTATCGAACTGTACCCACCAAATAACTTTTTGTAATTTTTTCATTGGGTTCAAGTATCAATTTCTGCTTGAAACGCTCTATCAACTATAGGAACAAGAAACAAAGTTTATTTCAGCTGTAAAATTTATAAATATGTAGTGTATAAGAATCAATTTAATTACAAATGGATCAACCTCTTCTTCCATCCTCTTTCTCCATCCTTTTTCCTTCCTGTGCACATCCACCTGCACAACAAAAAAGAATAAAAGAAATATAGATAAAATATTTTAGTATTAGAACATTAATTATGACTATAATATTTCCGATGTATGTATGTGTACACTGAAAAACAACATATAGAAGAAGTCGTCTTCTCCCCATCCACCACCTTCCTTGGCCTGCCAACCTACCTTTTTTTACTGGAGTGCTTCTTTTTTCCTCATCCACCTTATTTTTCCTCGGCCTTCCTATCTTCTTTCGCATTGGATTATTCCCTTCTCCTGCTGGCACTGCAGAACTACTCCCTTCTTCTGCTGTTTTCTTCCTTGGCTTGGGAGTCGGCTTCTCTGGGTAGACCTCATATAATATAAAGTCTGTGACTTCCACTACTGATCGGAATAATCCCCGTGATTCCCTATGAATGAAATATTGCAGTAACACATCAAGTAAATGTTGTCAATGTTCTTAGGCAACCATGTGTAGAGTTTTTAATTTCTAGATGCATGCTCTGAGAAATCCAGCTTGTTCAATTCATAAAATTAATGGGACTTACTGAATCATATCTCATAGTTGCGCACTGCAATCTCTCTATAGTCCACCCTTCGGTTCTTTGCTAAATTGTGTACCGATGACTCGTTTTGGGCAGAACGAGTTGGTCAGAAGTATACTACTATCAAGAAAATTAACCACTTACAAGTTTTCCACAAAACCCACTACTTTGAATTGGACAAAATTATTTACTAACCAGTTGGATGCTATTAGCTAAGACCAGAAGATCCTCTAGAAGGGTAAAAGAAACTGCGGCTCTTCCTGCTACTGGATATTTTTGTCGTTTCTTAGGTTGCTGCTGTGCCCATACACACATTTTAAGTTATATTCTTAAAAACCTAGAAAAAGTTTGATATATATATCTATACACATATATATATATACAGATAGTGGAAGCACCATTTGACCGGGTTCGTAAGGATGGAAAATTTTTTCATAAGGTCTTTTGAAAGAAATGGCTCAGCTGCCACGACAAAAGATAGCTCGTATAGATAATACGTAATTAGTTCTAAATCAGATTAGATTTAGACCTAAAATGTTATGATAGTAAAAAAAAATTACTATAGTTTATCATACTTAGTCAATGTGAGATTACACTATAAACAAACACTTAAGTAATGTGTATATATATAACATCAACTAGGTAACATATAAATATGTGCATATATATAACTATAGGTTCTTATACTTAGTTGATGTGAATTACATCCTAAACAAACACTTAATTACATGACTATATATAGATATGTAGATCTGTATATATGTCACACTACATATATAAATATGTGTATATCTTGTTTGTCATTCTCTCTTTTTAGAATGATAAATTCTTTATTACCAGTCATGCTTTTGTCTTTCTCTGTTATCAAACATCAAACATCAAACATTCATTATATGTAAAAGAAAAACACTTCAATTTGTGCACATATATAGATATAAACATTTATATATGTATCGCCTCAACTGTGTACATATATAATATGTTAATACCTTGACTGACTTTCTCATTTTCTGGAATGAAAAATTCTTCGTTGCCCATCGTGCTACATCCCTCATCTGTTACCAAATATGAAGCATTCATTACACTTAAAAGCAAGAACAAAAGCAATACATACACAACACATGATTGCCAAAATTTGAGCATTAGTGGTTTTAGGTCTAGTTCGAAATATATATATCATTATCAATTTGTTGAGTTAAGGGAGACTTACAAGTAGTTCTAGGTTTAGATTGATAGAAGAGTTGGAGGTCCTTCTTGGATTTTCCAGAAAAACCACCAATGTATAACTTTCGATGCTCCTCATTATTATTTCTCCTGTACATCTCTTCCACAGAATTCTTTTTAGGCTCCGACATCTTCTCTTTCATTTTATGCCTGTTCGTATTTCCTTCTGCCTCATCAAGAACAACATTTCCCTTCGCTTCCTGAAAGAAAATTATATTACTTGTACCTTAATCATACCATAGCTTAAATATTTATCGAACTGTACCCACCAAATAACTTTCTATAATCTTGTCATTGGGTTCAAGTATCGATTTCTGCTGTAAATGCTCTATCAACTATAGAAACAAGAAACAAAGTTAGCTTCAGCTGTAAAATTTATAAATGTATATTGTATAAGAATCAATTTAATTAAAAATGAATCAACCTCTTCTTCCATCCTCTTTCTCTTTCCCTTTTCCTTCCTCTGCACATCCACCTGCACAACAAAAAAGAATAAAAGAAATCTACATAAAATATTTTAGTATTAGAAAATTAATTGTGACCATAATATTTCCAATGTGTGTATGTATATACGCGAAAAAACACCATACAAAAGAAGTCGGTTTTTCCCCATCCACCACCTTCCTTGGCCTGCCAACCTTCCTTCTTACCGGAGTACTTTCTTGTTCCCCATCCACCTTATTTTTTCTTGGCCTTCCCACCTTATTTCTCACCGGAGAACTACTCCCTTCTCCTGCTGGCACTGCAGAACTACTCCCTTCTTCTGTTATTTTCTTCCTTGGCTTGGGAATCGGCTTCTCTGGGTAGACCTCGTGCAGTATAAAGTCTGTGACTTCCACTGCTGGTCGGAATAATCCCCGTGATTCCCTATGAATGAAATACTGCAGTAACACATCAAGTAAATGTTGTCAAGGTTTTTGAGTAACCATATATAAATTTCTAATTTCTAGATGCACGCTCTAAAAAAGACTTGTTAAGTTCAAAAAATTAATAGGACTAACTGAATCATATCTCATAGTTACACGCTGTCGTCGCTCTATAGTCCAACATTTGGTTCTTTGCCGAATTGTGTACCGGTTATTCGTTTTGGGAGAAACGAGGTCGTCTGAAGTGAACTCCCTTACCCTTTTCTGTATCAAGATGGAGCATTTTAAAAAGTTATAAAAAAACATATCGAATCCTTAGCACATATGCATATTTCGATACTTACTCCAACCATTGCTCGTACTTGATCGAAGATGTTGGATGCTTCTGATCCTTTAGCGTTTGAATTTTGATTTGATGCACCTGCCCCTTCATGTTGCTCAATGTATGGCTGTATTTCGAAACCAGAGAGTTCTAGACTCTCAATTTTTGTGTGGGACATGTTGTACAGGGATAGATAGATAGATAGATAGATAGACAGAGGGACAGAGAGAGAGAGAGAGAGAGATGTTTATCTGGAGATGAATCAAGTAGTGAACGGTCATATATATTGAGGATGGCAACCTTGGATGGATTCTTCATTTTTTTCTTTCCTTTCTGTCTTGTTCTAAAAAACGTCTTTGATATTTTTAATCTAATTTAAGAATATTGTGAATGAATATGGAAATTTTATAAAATTTAATGTGTTTTTAGTTAAATTTTTAATTTTATATTTATAGTTAGTTTTAATTCTTAAGTAATACATTTATAATTTAATTAATGATACATGTACAATATTCAAATTTTTTTAATTGGCTCAAGATATAAAGAGAATGTTTATATTAATAGTGAAAAATATCTTACCTATTTTATCAATATCAATAGACATTTTTTGTTCATATCAAAAATTTATATGTTTTCCTTCTAGTGAAAGCAAAATGATTCTTGACCGCTCAACATTAACATAACAATGAAATGTATCTATTGAATTTAATGCTATGGATTTTGCATATCTATCATGTCCAAAACTAGACACTGAAATGCATGTACCTTATTACCTGCAATTAATTACCCTTTTTTGCTTCTATGTAATTAAAATAACTTCCTAATATTAATTTCTCTCATTTATCTTCATTTATAACCTATATTATACATATAAATTGCAACTAATTAATTTCTTTTCTCTTTTCCTTTTCAAGTGTGTAAAGGTAGGATGAATTTCTTTTATATGGCGTGTACATTCGGATCAATTTTTATATATAATTAATATCAAACTTATAGAAATTATGATAAGTTTCATTTTTAGTTAATAAAATATATATATTTTTTAGTAAAAGATACATATACTTGATGTTTTGAATTGCATAATTCTCTTATATTTTAGTAAAAAAAGGTATTTGATATTTTAAATCTAGTTTAGGAATATTGTGAATGAATACGAAAACTTTATAAAATTTTTGTTTTTAGTTAAACTTGTAATTTTATATTCATAGCTAATTTTAATGCCTAATTAATTATAATTATGACTTAATTAATGATACATGTACAGTATTCAATTTCTATTTTAGTTGGCACAAGATATAAAGAGAATGTTTATACTAATAGAGAAAAACATCTTACCTATTCTACCAATAGACATTTTCTGTTCATATTTAAAATTTATATATTTTACAGATAGTGAAAGCTTATTGATTGCTCAATAGTAAAATGTATCTATTGAATTGAATGCTGTGGATTTTGCATATCTATCTTGTCTAAAACTGAACACTAAAGAGCATGAACCTTATTCCCCATTATTAATTACCGTTTCTGTTTCTATTTAATTAAAATAACTTCCTAATATTAATTGTCGGCATCCGTCTTCATCTTATAACCTATAATTATTAAATTTCTTTTCAATTTTCCTTTCAGGTGTGTAAATGCTGACCGATTTATTTTATAGGGATGTGATTTGAATGAGTTTTTACATATAACTAATGTTAGACTTATACAAATTGTGATAAATTTTGATATGTTGGAGATACCATTAGTTACTAAATCCTTTCTTTTAATTACATAATACATATGCATGTATTCACAAGGATCATCATATATGTTTTATGATGAGTATATTCAATGTATGTAATGTGCATATTAGATACGATTATTATTATTATTAGGCAGCACAAGTTGTCTGTACTTAAAATACATATATCATGTGCAAATAGTGTTAACATTCATTGCATGCGTGCTAGCTACTGGGCATATGTTATGTACGAAAATGAAGTTATACATCATATTAAACGCATATATCATATGTAAACTATATGCTGCACGCATACTGGGAAGTATATTATATGTAAGGAATGAGATTCTTAGTAGCAAGTCAAAATGGCAATAGAAAGAGATCTCTAATGATAAAGGGTTTAATATAACAAAAATATCTAAAAAATTAAGAAAGTATAAATATGGTGATTAAAATCTATGGTGGTCTGGGAGACGAAGACCCTCCTTCATTGTTGACTCAAAATCTGAATAGCTTTCTCTAATTCTTAAGTTGTGGAGCCAGTAATTTTATTTGTAAAACCCACAACATCATATGTTGTAGATTTAATAGCTCTATCTACTCGGTTAATTAGCAAATCGAAATCTTTATTTGCAAAAGACAAAATAATGTTCTCATTGCATTGCATCGTTGGTAGATTCAAGTTCTCCAATAATTGTTTGTCTATGATCTCCACAGTCGTTTTCTCTATTTCTATTGCTGCCTCTTCATCAGTTGCAGCTGCAACAATCAAATCAATGTCGTTAATTTTACCGTTAGATTCTTACCTAATATGATCACCATATAAAGAGTTCATATGAGGAGATAATGTATAGATAGAATAATATTAACAAACGATGTATTACTTATATAATACTTAATTAGTTTTAAAATTATATTAGATTTAGACATAAAATGTTATGATATTACAAGAGTAACTAGTAAGAAAGTATATGATTACTATAGGTTATTATAGTTAGTTAATGTGAATTTACATCTTAAATGTAAGATGTCATTTTAAATAAATACTTAATTGATGTTCATATATGTGTAACATCTTAAGCAAAAGCAAAAGCAATACAAAAAGAATATATGATCGCCGAAATACGAGTCTTAGTGGTTTTAGGTTTAGGTTGAAATATTATATCTTTACCCATTAATTTAGTTAAGAGAGACTTACAGATGGTTCTAGATTTAGATTGAAAGAAGCATTGGAGGTCCTCTGTGTTTTTTTCACAAAGACCACCGGTATATATCTTTTGCTCCTCATCATTATTTCTCTTGTTATCTTTTTCATTGATTGAAATACCTTTATTTGAGTGTAAGCTCATCCTCATGAATAGCTCTTCTAGGGAATTCTCAATAGACTCTAGAATCTTCTCCTTCATCTTCTGATCATACCTCTTCAATACACGTCTTGGCTTACAGTTTGAGTTACACTTGTCTGTATTTTCTTCTATCTCATGAAGAATAACTTTTCTTTTTTTCTTTCCGCTTAAAAAAAAATTTTACTTATAGCATAACCGTGTAACAACTTACGTATTTATCAAATTGTACCCACCAAATAAAAATTTGTAATCTATAAAAATAAAAAACGAAGTTATTTCACCGATAAAATTTATAAATGTATAGTGTGTAAAAACCATTCTTATTACAATAGGATCAATTGATTATTCTGCCCCCTTTCTCTTTCCCTTGTTGTCTTCACTGTCATCTATAAGTACTAAAAAATGAAGTCACTGTAATTTTCTTTTACATGCACCTATTAATAACTACATATTATGTAATGAGGCTAAGTGAGTTACTTGGGCTTAATCATTCTCATTTGCTATCTTCTTTATCTCGGAATCTATGGATCTTGTACCTGAAGAATTCATCATCTATACAATCACACAAAACCAAGTTAAATCCAATAATCTGCACATGAATAAAAATATCAATTTCAGTCTTATATGTTAATTAACTACTTCATCAATGACAAAAGGCATATCTCCTGCCACCCCCTTCTGGTTTTCTTCCTTGGTTGATATGTGTAAATTAACAGGCGAACTAAGTACATTTTGATCAAAATCTTGCACATTGAGAAACTATTATATGCATTTCTATCTAAGCATCTTATATATATACACACATATATATAATAAATACACTCCACTCACTGATGGAGTCTTTTCTCTCTCTCCATCTTCTTCCTTTGTTCCCTCACCACATGTACCTTGCACAACAAAAAAAATAAAAGAGTCTAGATAAAATATTTTACAATCAAAAAATTAATGATGACTTTAACATTTCCAATATATATACACTCAAAAACAACATACCGAAGAAGTCTTATTTCCCATCCACCCCTTTCCTTGGCCTGCCAACTTTCTTTCGTTCTAGGGTACTCCCTCGTTCCCCATCCACCTTATTTTTTCTTGGCCTGCCAACCTTCTTCCTCCCTAGGGTATTCTCTTCTTCTGTTGGCACCGCAAAATTACTCCCTTCTTCTGCTTTTGTCTTCCTTGGCTTGGGAGTTGTCTTGTTTGGGTAGATCTCATAAACTATAAAGTTTGTGACTTCCACAGCTGATCGGAATAATCTCTACTGATTGGAATAATCCTCGTTATAGATCTCATAAACTATAATGCTTTTTGACTGCTCAACAATAACATTACAGGTTAGATCATCTACTGAATTAAATGTTAAGGATTTTGCATATCTATCAAGTCCAAAATAAAGGAGTTTATGGAGAGAAGAATTTTTTCAAAAAAATATGATTACAAAATTTACATATTTTTAGTTAATAAATTGTATACAGTAAAAGATTCATACATACGATATGTTGAATTGTTGATTCTCCTAAATTTTCTTTTTGCGAAAAATATATTTAATATTTTAAATCTAATATAGGATTTTGTGTGAATATGAAAATTTTATAAAATTATGTTAAATTTTTAATTTCATATTTGTAATTAATTTTAGGCTTAACTCTTACATTTAAAATTTAATTAATGATATATGTACAATATTGAAATTTTTTTAGTTGGCACAAGATATAAAGAGAAGGTTTATAGAAAAATAATTTATGTTTATATCCCAAATTTATATATTTTCCTTCTGCTAGAAGTAAAGTACTTTTTGACAGCAATAATATTACAGATAAAATTATCTATTGAATTAAATGCTATGCATTTTGTGTATTTATCATGTCCAAAACTGAACACTAAATGCATGGACCTCATTACCTATTATTATTTACCTTTTTTTTGTTTCTATTTAATTAAAATAACTTCCTAATATTAATTTCTCTGTTCCATCTTCATTTTAAAACCATTAATATATATATTAATTAAAAATAATTAATTTCTTCTTTACTTTTCCTTTCAAGTGTGTAAATGTAGGATGAATTTCTTTTATAGGGTGTGAACATTTGGATGAAATTTTATATATAACTAATATTAGACTTATATAAATTACGATAACCTTTATTAAGTTGGAGACACCATTAATTACTCAATTTTTTCTTTTAATCACACTTTACATATACACGTGTTCACAAGGATCATCATATATATCTTATGATGTGTATAATACATGTGTGTGATGTGGGTATTAGATATGACTATAGTTATTATTAGGCAGTAGACTTAAAATGCATAGATCGTATGTAAATAGTGTTATCATTCATAGCATGCAGGCTACTCGACATATTTTATGTAATGAAGTGAAATTATATGTAAATTGTATTAACATACTGATAGGTGTATTATATGTTCAGAATAAAATTATTAATACCAAGTCAAAATGGCAATAGAAAGAGATGTGTAATTATAAAGAGTTTAATCTAATAAAAATTTATGAAAATTTAAAAAGATAAAAAGGATCTAATCTAATCAAAATGTCCAGATATTTAATAAAATATAAAGGATTTAATTTAATGAAAATGTTTGAAAATTTAAGAAAATTATTTTGTTGATGCCTCTATTTGCTGCTACCTCTTCATCCATTACCGTTGCAATAATTGAATCAATAAGATGATCACTATGTAAAGAATGTATATGAAGAGACAATGTATAGATAGAATAATATTGACGAAAGATAGGTAGTGTATATGATACTTAATTGATTCTAATATCATATAAGATTTAGATAAAAAAATTTATGATATTACAGGAGTAGCTAGTTAGAAAGTAGAAAATTGCTATAGGTTATTATACTTAATTAAAGTGAGATTGTTGTCTTCCTTGGATATTTTAAAGCAGTTTGTTAATACTGATACAATTAACGAACTTTGTACATCTTGACTTGTAATTTGACGAAATAAACTAGTTTACCTAAAGCAATGAGTTTGTAGAGAGAGGAATTCTTGAAAAAACATATGGAGATTTTATGAAAATTTATGCGTCTTTAGCTAAAATTTGTAAATATTTTAATAAAAGATATATACATTTGATATTTTAAACTGCATGATTCTCTTAATTTTTAGTTAAAAAATGTATTTGATATTTTAAATCTAATTAGGAATATTGTGAATGAATATGAAAATTTTATCAAATTTATGTATTTTTAGTTAAATTTGTAATTTTATATTTATACTTAATTTTAATGCTTAAGTAATAAAATTTATAATTTAATTAATGATATATGTACAATATTCGATTTTTTTTAATTGGCACAAGATATAAAGAGAAGGTTTACATTAAGAGAGAAAAATATTTTATCTGTTTTAGCAATGGACATTTTCTGTTTACACCCAAAATTTATGTATTTTCCTTCTAGTGAAAGTAAAATACTTTTTGAGTTCTTAGCAATAACATTGCAGATAAAATATATCTAGTAAATTAAATACTATGGATTTTACATATCTATCATGTCCAAAACTGAACACTCAAATGCATGGACCTTATTACCTATTACTACTTACCCTTTTTGTTTCTATTTATAGAAAATAACTTTCTAATATTAATTTCTCTTAATATATATTAATTACAAATAGTTAATTTCTTTTTATTTTTCCTTTCAGGTGTTTAAATGTAGGGTGAATTTGTATATATAACTAATATTAGACTTATATAAATTATGATATGTTTATCAAGTTGGAGACACCATTAATTACTAAATGTTTTCTTTTAATTATGCAATACATGTAACGGCCCTGGAAATTTAAATGAAGATGTATGTATTAAAAATTTTAAATGCGGAAGCGAAATAAAAATTCTGATTAACATCCCTTACACAATAACCAAAAACGTATTCAACGTATGAAAGAATAAGCTAATTAAAAGAAATACTCGAAATAAAAACTATAAATATAACTATAAAATCTTTAGGCGTCTAACTCGCCGTCTTCCTGCGGAACGGGCTCGGGAACCACGTCTTCCTGATCTGAAATGGTTAAGTAAGGAATGAGCTACACTAGCCCAGTAAAGACATCACACTATCTCACTGCCACAAAAGTAAAGGTTGGTAGAAAACAAAAACGACCAATGGAGCATAATTTATAACAAACTCATTTATTAATAATAAAAACCTTTACGATCCGCCTCGGGTTGGCTGTTTTCGGCCGAATTCGGCCAAACTGGCATTGGTTCCTGCGATAAAACAACCTTAGGGCCCTCGGTGGGCAGAAAAATCACGGAAAACCAAGACTTACCGGCGGCGCAGCTCTCGGGTGCGGCGGCTTCTCCGGCGCGAGTGGCGGTTTGATGTTTTGCTCCGGTCAACCTGTAGAGAAAAGGACGGTGATAACAGTGGTGTAAAAATTGAATCGAACGGGAACCAGAAAGGGCCTCATCAGAGGCAAAAATCGAGGGATGCCGCGGCGCCGCCGCTGGACTTCGGTGGTGTTTTTCGGTCGATTGGCGGACGGTTTGGCTCCAATTTGGCCATAGGCGGATTCAGCATCGAAAAATGAGCCAAGGGGAGAAAATTTACCTCGTTTGGCGGTCGGAAAACCCTCCGGTGCGGCGGCGGGTGGCGGCGGCCGGCTCCTCCGACGACTGGTTCTTCTTCTCCGGCGAGGGTACTGGCGGCTAGGGTTTGGGGTCGGGTGTGGGTGAGGTTATTTATAACCTTCCCCTATTAATCTCAGCCGTCCATCACGATTTAATCTGCACCGTCCGATCGCGATTAAAATTGGAACAACTCTGGGCCGTCCATCGCGATGCGATCTGGGCTATCTGTGCGTGATTCAATCTGGGCCATCCGCACGCGTGAGATCTGGGCTGTCCGTGCGCGTGAGATCTGGGCCGTCCGCACGCGTAAGATCTGGACCGTTCGATCACGTGCACGCGGATCGCTCATGTGGCTCCGTCCCGCGTGGCCTCCCGCGTCAGCTTCTTTGCCATACGGCGTGTTCTGGTTGGCCGGAGCTGCTGACGTGACTGCTGACGTGGCACAACCTTTCTTAATTGCGTTTTGACCCCCCGATTTCTGATTTTCCTTTCAAAAACACCCCCAGAATCTAAATTTTCACCCCTTTTTCCCAAAATCAATTTCAATTAAATCCCAAAAATAATTTTACCCTATTTTATCATTATTATTATTTTTATTTTTATTAAATTAAATTAAAACCTTATAAATTAAATATTGAAAAATTAAACTTTAAATTCTAATCTAAATTAAAAAATAAAAATAATAAATTTGGGTGTTACAATGCATATGGATGAATTCACAAGAATCATCATATATGTTTTATGATGAGTATAACATGTATGTAATGCGGGTATTAGATATGATTATAATTATTATTTAGGCAGT
Organism: Carica papaya; assembly: GCF_000150535.2. Next base: position 17,433 of record NW_019028928.1, read on the forward strand.
GTACTTAAAATGCATATATCATATGTAAATAGTGTTATCATTCATTCATGCACACTACTGGGCATGTTATATGAAAGAAAATGAAACTATATGTAAATAACATTAGCAATCTAGTAAGCATATTATATGCTCAAAATGAAATTATCAATAGCAAGTCAAAATGGCAATAGAAAGAGATCTGTAATGATAAAGGATTTAATCTAATAAAAATGTCTTGAAATTTGAGAATACATAAATATGATGATTAAGATCTATAACGATTAGAATTGACAAAGACCCTCCATCATTATCGACATCAAATCAGCACAGCTTTCTCCGGCGAATCCATCCACTTAAATCCTTAAGACTCAAGTTCTTTAGCAGTGGAGCCAGTAATTTCATTTGCAGAACCCACAACATCAATTTTAGGCCTAACAGTATCATTTGTAGATTTAACTTCTCCATCTGCTAGGTTTATCAGCAACTCGAAATCTTTATTTGCAGAAGTAAAAATGATTTTCTCATTAGATTATATCCTTGGCATATTCGAGTTCTCTAGTATCACTTTGTCTCTGATATTTACCACCGTTTTCTTTATCTTCTCCTTGTTATTGACACATTTTCTATTTTGTTGATGCCCCTTTTTGCTGCTGTCTCTCAGTCTATTGCCAATGCAATAATTGAATCAAACTTCGTGCCACCCGTTAGATTCTTACTTAAGACGATCACCATGTAAAAAGTGTATATAAGGAGATAATGCATAGATAGAATAATATTGACAAAAGATAGGTGGCATATATAATATATACTTAGTTGGTTCTAATATCATATTAGATTTAGACACAAAATATTATGATATTACAGGAGTAGCAAGTTAGAAAATAGATAACTACTATAAGTTATTATATTTAGTTGATGTGAGATTACATTCTAAACAATCTTAAATAGCGTGTGTGTATTTTTTATATATAAACATCCATTATGTAACATGTAAACATTTGCATATAGTACTATAGGTTCTTATATTTAGTTTATGTGAATTACATCCTAAACAAACATTTAATTACGTGCATGTATGTACATATGTAAATATATATACATATATATACATATCATACTATACATATAAATATGTGTGATTGACATTCTCTCTTTCTGGTACAATAACTATATGTGGTTCTAGGTTTAGATTGATAGAAGAGTTGGAGGTTCTTCTTTGTTTTTCCAGGAAAACCACCAATGTATAACTTTTCCTACTCCTCATTATTATTTCACCTATACAGCTCTTCTACATAATTCTTTTTAGGCTCCGACATCTTCTCTTTCATTTTATGCCTGTTCGTATTTCTTTCTGCCTCATCAAGAACAACATTTCCTTTTGCTTCCTGAACAAAAATTATATTACTTGTAGTTTAATCGTATTATAACTTAAATATTTATCGAACTGTACCCACCAAATAACTTTTTGTAATTTTTTCATTGGGTTCAAGTATCAATTTCTGCTTGAAACGCTCTATCAACTATAGGAACAAGAAACAAAGTTTATTTCAGCTGTAAAATTTATAAATATGTAGTGTATAAGAATCAATTTAATTACAAATGGATCAACCTCTTCTTCCATCCTCTTTCTCCATCCTTTTTCCTTCCTGTGCACATCCACTTGCACAACAAAAAAGAATAAAAGAAATATAGATAAAATATTTTAGTATTAGAACATTAATTGTGACTATAATATTTCCGATGTATGTATATGTACACTGAAAAACAACATATAGAAGAAGTCGTCTTCTCCCCATCCACCACCTTCCTTGGCCTGCCAACCTACCTTTTTTTACTGGAGTGCTTCTTTGTTCCTCATCCACCTTATTTTTCCTCGGCCTTCCTATCTTCTTTCGCATTGGATTATTCCCTTCTCCTGCTGGCACTGCAGAACTACTCCCTTCTTCTGCTGTTTTCTTCCTTGGCTTGGGAGTCGGCTTCTCTGGGTAGACCTCATATAATATAAAGTCTGTGACTTCCACTACTGATCGGAATAATCCCCGTGATTCCCTATGAATGAAATATTGCAGTAACACATCAAGTAAATGTTGTCAATGTTCTTAGGCAACCATGTGTAGAGTTTTTAATTTCTAGATGCATGCTCTGAGAAATCCAGCTTGTTCAATTCATAAAATTAATGGGACTTACTGAATCATATCTCATAGTTGCGCACTGCAATCTCTCTATAGTCCACCCTTCGGTTCTTTGCTAAATTGTGTACCGATGACTCGTTTTGGGCAGAACGAGTTGGTCAGAAGTATACTACTATCAAGAAAATTAACCACTTACAAGTTTTCCACAAAACCCACTACTTTGAATTGGACAAAATTATTTACTAACCAGTTGGATGCTATTAGCTAAGACCAGAAGATCCTCTAGAAGGGTAAAAGAAACTGCGGCTCTTCCTGCTACTGGATATTTTTGTCGTTTCTTAGGTTGCTGCTGTGCCCATACACACATTTTAAGTTATATTCTTAAAAACCTAGAAAAAGTTTGATATATATATCTATACACATATATATATATACAGATAGTGGAAGCACCATTTGACCGGGTTCGTAAGGATGGAAAATTTTTTCATAAGGTCTTTTGAAAGAAATGGCTCAGCTGCCACGACAAAAGATAGCTCGTATAGATAATACGTAATTAGTTCTAAATCAGATTAGATTTAGACCTAAAATGTTATGATAGTAAAAAAAAATTACTATAGTTTATCATACTTAGTCAATGTGAGATTACACTATAAACAAACACTTAAGTAATGTGTATATATATAACATCAACTAGGTAACATATAAATATGTGCATATATATAACTATAGGTTCTTATACTTAGTTGATGTGAATTACATCCTAAACAAACACTTAATTACATGACTATATATAGATATGTAGATCTGTATATATGTCACACTACATATATAAATATGTGTATATCTTGTTTGTCATTCTCTCTTTTTAGAATGATAAATTCTTTATTACCAGTCATGCTTTTGTCTTTCTCTGTTATCAAACATCAAACATCAAACATTCATTATATGTAAAAGAAAAACACTTCAATTTGTGCACATATATAGATATAAACATTTATATATGTATCGCCTCAACTGTGTACATATATAATATGTTAATACCTTGACTGACTTTCTCATTTTCTGGAATGAAAAATTCTTCGTTGCCCATCGTGCTACATCCCTCATCTGTTACCAAATATGAAGCATTCATTACACTTAAAAGCAAGAACAAAAGCAATACATACACAACACATGATTGCCAAAATTTGAGCATTAGTGGTTTTAGGTCTAGTTTGAAATATATATATCATTATCAATTTGTTGAGTTAAGGGAGACTTACAAGTAGTTCTAGGTTTAGATTGATAGAAGAGTTGGAGGTCCTTCTTGGATTTTCCAGAAAAACCACCAATGTATAACTTTCGTTGTTCCTCATTATTATTTCTCCTGTACATCTCTTCCATAGAATTCTTTTTAGGCTCCGACATCTTCTCTTTCATTTTATGTCTGTTCGTATTTCCTTCTGCCTCATCAAGAACAACATTTCCCTTTGCTTCCTGAAAAAAAATTATATTACTTGTACCTTAATCATACCATAATTTAAATATTTATCTAACTGTACCCACCAAATAACTTTTTATAATCTTGTCATTGGGTTCAAGTATCGATTTCTGCTGGAAATGCTCTATCTCTATCAACTATAGAAACAAGAAACAAAGTTAGTTTCAGCTGTAAAATTTATAAATGTATAGTGTATAAGAATCAATTTAATTAAAAATGAATCAACCTCTTTTTCCATCCTTTTTCTCTTTCCCTTTTCCTTCCTCTGCAAATCCACCTGCACAACAAAAAAGAATAAAAGAAATCTACATAAAATATTTTAGTATTAGAAAATTAATTGTGACCATAATATTTCCAATGTGTGTATGTATATACACGAAAAAACACCATACAGAAGAAGTCAGTTTTTCCCCATCCACCACCTTCCTTAGCCTGCCAACCTTCTTTCTTACCAAAGTACTTTCTTGTTCCCCATCCATCTTATTTTTTATTGGCCTTCCCACCTTATTTCTCACTGGAGAACTACTCCCTTCTCCTGCTGGCACTGCAGAACTACTCCCTTCTTCTGTTATTTTCTTCCTTGGCTTGGGAATCGGCTTCTCTGGGTAGACCTCATGTAGTATAAAGTCTGTGACTTCCACTGCTGGTCGGAATAATCCCCATGATTCCCTATGAATGAAATACTGCAGTAACACATCAAGTAAATGTTGTCAAGGTTTTTGAGTAACCATATATAAATTTCTAATTTCTAGATGCACGCTCTAAAAAAGACTTGTTAAGTTCAAAAAATTAATAGGACTAACTGAATCATATCTCATAGTTACACGCTGTCGTCGCTCTATAGTCCAACATTTGGTTCTTTGCCGAATTGTGTACCGGTTATTCGTTTTGGGAGAAACGAGGTCGTCTGAAGTGAACTCCCATACCCTTTTCTGTACTAAGATGGAGCATTTTAAAAAGTTATAAAAAAACATATCGAATCCTTAGCACATATGCATATTTCGATACTTACTCCAACCATTGCTCGTACTTGATCGAAGATGTTGGATGCTTTTGATCCTTTAGCGTTTGAATTTTGATTTGATGCACCTGCCTCTTCATGTTGTTCAATGTATGGCTGTATTTCGAAACCAGAGAGTTCTAAACTCTCAATTTTTGTGTGAGACATGTTGTACAGGGATAGATAGATAGATAGATAGACAGAGGGATAGAGAGAGAGAGAGAGATGTTTATCTGGAGATGAATCAAGTAGTGAACGGTCATATATATTGAGGATGGCAACCTTGGATGGATTCTTCATTTTTTTCTTTCCTTTTTGTCTTGTTCTAAAAAACTTCTTTGATATTTTTAATCTAATTTAAGAATATTGTGAATGAATATGAAAATTTTATAAAATTTAATGTGTTTTTAGTTAAATTTTTAATTTTATATTTATAGTTAGTTTTAATTCTTAAGTAATACATTTATAATTTAATTAATGATACATGTACAATATCCAAATTTTTTTAATTGGCTCAAGATATAAAGAGAATATTTATATTAGTAGTGAAAAATATCTTACCTATTTTATCAATAGACATTTTTTGTTCATATAAAAAATTTATATGTTTTCCTTCTAGTGAAAGCAAAATGAGTCTTGACTGCTCAACATTAACATAACAATAAAATGTATCTATTGAATTTAATACTATGGATTTTGCATATCTATCATGTCCAAAACTAGACACTGAAATGCATGTACCTTATTACCTGCAATTAATTACCCTTTTTTGCTTCTATGTAATTAAAATAACTTCCTAATATTAATTTCTCTCATTTATCTTCATTTATAACCTATATTATACATATAAATTGCAACTAATTAATTTCTTTTCACTTTTCCTTTTCAAGTGTGTAAAGGTAGGATGAATTTCTTTTATATGGCGTGTACATTCGGATCAATTTTTATATATAATTAATATCAAACTTATAGAAATTATGATAAGTTTCATTTTTAGTTAATAAAATGTATATATTTTTTAGTAAAAGATACATATACTTGATGTTTTGAATTGCATAATTCTCTTATATTTTAGTAAAAAAAGGTATTTGATATTTTAAATCTAGTTTAGAAATATTGTGAATGAACATGAAAACTTTATAAAATTTGTGTTTTTAGTTAAATTTGTAATTTTATATTCATAGCTAATTTTAATGCCTAATTAATTATAATTATGACTTAATTAATGATATATGTACAGTATTCAATTTCTTTTTTAGTTGGCACAAGATATAAAGAGAATGTTTATACTAATAGAGAAAAACATCTTACATATTCTACCAATAGACATTTTCTGTTCATATTTAAAATTTATATATTTTACAGATAGTGAAAGCTTCTTGATTGCTCAATAGTAAAATGTATCTATTGAATTAAATGCTGTGGATTTTGCATATCTATCTTGTCTAAAACTGAACACTAAAGAGCATGAACCTTATTCCCCATTATTAATTATCGTTTCTGTTTCTATTTAATTAAAATAACTTCCTAATATTAATTGTTAGCATCCGTCTTCATCTTATAACCTATAATTATTAAATTTCTTTTCAATTTTCCTTTCAGGTGTGTAAATGCAGACCGATTTATTTTATAGGGATGTAATTTGAATGAGTTTTTACATATAACTAATATTAGACTTATACAAATTGTGATAAATTTTGATATGTTGGAGATACCATTAGTTACTAAATCCTTTCTTTTAATTACATAATACATATGCATGTATTCACAAGGATCATCATATATGTTTTATGATGAGTATATTCTATGTATGTAATGTGCATATTAGATACGATTATTATTATTATTATTAGGCAGCACAAGTTGTCTGTACTTAAAATACATATATCATGTGCAAATAGTGTTAACATTCATTGCTTGCACGCATGCTACTGGGCATATGATATGTACGGAAATGAAGTTATACATCATATTAAACGCATATATCATATGTAAACTATATGCTGCACGTATATTGGGAAGTATATTATATGTAAGGAATGACATTCTTAGTAGCAAGTCAAAATGGCAATAGAAAGAGATCTCTAATGATAAAGGGTTTAATATAACAAAAATATCTAAAAAATTAAGAGAGTATAAATATGGTGATTAGAATCTATGGTGGTCTGGGAGACGAAGACCCTCCTTCATTATTGACTCAAAATCTGAACAGCTTTCCCTAATTCTTAAGTTGTGGAGCCAGTAATTTTATTTGTAAAACCCACAACATCATATGTTGTAGAGTTAATAGCTCTATTTACTCGGTTAATTAGCGAATCGAAATATTTATTTGCAAAAGACAAAATAATGTTCTCATTGCATTGCATCGTTGGTAGATTCAAGTTCTCCAATAATTGTTTGTCTATGATCTCCACAGTCGTTTTCTCTATTTCTATTGCTGCCTCTTCATCAGTTGCAGCTGCAACAATCAAATCAATGTCATTAATTTTACCGTTAGATTCTTACCTAATATGATCACCATATAAAGAGTTCATATGAGGAGATAATGTATAGATAGAATAATATTAACAAACGATGTATTACTTATATAATACTTAATTAGTTTTAAAATTATATTAGATTTAGACATAAAATGTTATGATATTACAAGAGTAACTAGTAAGAAAGTATATGATTACTATAGGTTATTATAGTTAGTTAATGTGAATTTATATCTTAAATGTAAGATTACATTTTAAATAAATACTTAATTGATGTTCATATATGTGTAACATCTTAAGCAAAAGCAAAAGCAATACAAAAAGAATATATGATTGCCAAAATACGTGTCTTAGTGGTTTTAGGTTTAGGTTGAAATATTATATCTTTACCCATTAATTTAGTTAAGAGAGACTTACAGATGGTTCTAGATTTAGATTGAAAGAAGTATTGGAGGTCCTCTGTGTTTTTTTCACAAAGACCACCGGTATATATCTTTTGCTCCTCATCATTATTTCTCTTGTTATCTTTTTCATTGATTGAAATACCTTTATTTGAGTGTAAGCTCATCCTCATGAATAGCTCTTCTAAGGAATTCTCAATAGACTCTAGAATCTTCTCCTTCATCTTCTAATCATACCTCTTCAATACACGTCTTGGCTTACAGTTTGAGTTACACTTGTCTGTATTTTCTTCTATCTCATGAAGAATAACTTTTTTTTTTTCTGCTTAAAAAAAAATTTTACTTATAGCATAATCGTGTAACAACTTACGTATTTATCAAATTGTACCCACCAAATAAAAATTTGTAATCTATAAAAATAAAAAATGAAGTTATTTCACCAATAAAATTTATAAATGTATAGTGTGTAAAAACCATTCTTATTACAATAGGATCAATTGATTATTCTGCCCTCTTTCTCTTTCCCTTGTTGTCTTCACTGTCATCTATAAGTACTAAAAAATGAAGTCACTGTAATTTTCTTTTACATGCACCTATTAATAACTACATATTATGTAATTAGCTTAAGTGAGTTACTTGGGCAGAATCATTCTCATTTGCTATCTTCTTTATCTTGGAATCTATGGATCTTGTACCTGAAGAATTCATCATCTATACAATAACACAAACCCAAGTTAAATCCAATAATCTGCACATGAATAAAAATATCGATTTCAGTCTTATATGTTAATTAACTACTTCATCAATGACAAAAGGCATATCTCCTGCCACCCCCTTCTGGTTTTCTTCCTTGGTTGATGTGTAAATTAACAGACGAACTAAGTACATTTTGATCAAAATCTTGCACATTGAGAAACTATTATATGCATTTCTATCTAAGCATCTTATATATATACACATATATATATAATAAATACACTCCACTCACTGATGGAGTCTTTTCTCTTTCTCCATCTTCTTCCTTTGTTCCCTCACCACATGTACCTTGCACAACAAAAAAAATAAAAGAGTCTAGATAAAATATTTTACAATCAAAAAATTAATGATGACTTTAACATTTCCAATATATATACATACTTATATATATACACTCAAAAACAACATACCGAAGAAGTCTTATTTCCCATCCACCCCTTTCCTTGGCCTGCCTTCTTTCGTTCTAGGGTACTCCCTCGTTCCCCATCCACCTTATTTTTCCTTGGCCTGCCAACTTTCTTTCGTTCTAGGGTACTCCCTCGTTCCCCATCCACCTTATTTTTTCTTGGCCTGCCAACCTTCTTCCTCGCTAGGGTATTCTCTTCTTCTGTTGGCACCGCAAAACTACTCCCTTCTTCTGCTTTTGTCTTCCTTGGCTTGGGAGTTGTCTTGTCTGGGTAGATCTCATAAACTATAAAGTTTGTGACTTCCACAGCTGATCGGAATAATCTCTACTGATTGGAATAATCCTCGTTATAGATCTCATAAACTATAATGCTTTTTTACTGCTCAACAATAACATTACAGGTTAGATCATCTACTGAATTAAATGTTAAGGATTTTGCATATCTATCAAGTCCAAAATAAAGGAGTTTATGGAGAGAAGAATTTTTTCAAAAAAATATGATTACAAAATTTACATATTTTTAGTTAATAAATTGTATACAGTAAAAGATTCATACATACGATATTTTGAATTGTTGATTCTCCTAAATTTTCTTTTTGCGAAAAATATATTTAATATTTTAAATCTAATATAGGATTTTGTGTGAATATGAAAATTTTATAAAATTATGTTAAATTTTTAATTTCATATTTGTAATTAATTTTAGGCTTAACTCTTACATTTAAAATTTAATTAATGATATATGTACAATATTGAAATTTTTTTAGTTGGCACAAGATATAAAGAGAAGGTTTATAGAAAAATAATTTCTGTTTATATCCCAAATTTATATATTTTCCTTCTGCTAGAAGTAAAGTACTTTTTGACAGCAATAATATTACAGATAAAATTATCTATTGAATTAAATGCTATGCATTTTGTGTATTTATCATGTCCAAAACTGAACACTAAATGCATGGACCTTATTACCTATTATTATTTACCTTTTTTTTGTTTCTATTTAATTAAAATAACTTCCTCATATTAATTTCTATGTTCCATCTTCATTTTGAAACCTATATTATATATATTAATTACAAATAATTAATTTCTTCTTTACTTTTCCTTTCAAGTGTGTAAATGTAGGATGAATTTCTTTTATAGGGTGTGAACATTTGGATGAACTTTTATATATAACTAATATTAGACTTATATAAATTACGATAACCTTTATTAAGTTGGAGACACCATTAATTACTCAATTTTTTCTTTTAATCACACTTTACATATACACGTGTTCACAAGGATCATCATATATATCTTATGATGAGTATAATACATGTGTGTAATGTGGGTATTAGATATGACCATCGTAAAATCATATACGCTTTGTAACATAACTCATGTCATACTTTTGCATTTCAATAATCAGACAACAAATTTTCTCTTTTACCAGCCTAGTAGTATCCATGGGGATCCATAAGGGGTCCCCGCTACACGTGAACCATTAACATTAATAATCTGATTCCAGGGTCGTCCCCATACCCCGTCCGGTATGGACGCCAAAACCATGAACCTCAATACTCCGTCCGGTATGAGGGTGAAACGGGCCGTCCCCATACCCTGTCCGGTATGGGCGCCAAAACTATAAACCTCAATACCCCGTTCGGCATAAGGGTGAAAGGGGCCGTCCCCACACCCCGTCCGGTATGGGCGCCAAAACACATAAGGTCTCTATACCCCGTCTGATATGAGAGACCACGTTCCCGGTAGAGTTCCCTACGGACCCGGTCCGTCCACTATCTCCCAGGATATCTAGTCAGGCTGTCCACATTATCCATTTGTCAATTCACATAACCTTTTTTCATTTTCCTTGGTCTCAATTATCGAATTAAACATAAACACATAAACCAGTAATGGACACCAAATAAACAACACAACATCGGGTTCACCATAATTCGAACTATAATAAAAGAAATCATGATTCATGCATACGAAACCATAAAATAACTACATCAAATACCATACTGCATTTAAAACTGTAAAATAACTAAAACGACAACTGATCAAAAATATATCAAACTCGAGCTCCACTAGCAACCTTAATTAATTATACATATCTATTAAATCACGAAATGTCGTTTTATTATTTATTGAGCTTTAATACCGTGATAGGAAATAGGGTGAGAAATTCTTACTTGTTTCGGAGTCTGAAATTGGCTCTACAATGCACCTAAATTTCTTGAATTTTCTCCGGAAAACTAAAACGCACTACCGGTACCTGCACGCGTCCCAAAAAATTCCAAATCAGACCTAGGGCCCCTTTTCGGTCAATCAGCCTCGGGTTGGCCGTTTTCGGCTGAATTCAGCCAAACTTGCATTGGTTCCTGCGATAAAACAACCCTAGGGCCCTCGGTGGGCCAAAAAATCACGAAAAACCAAGACTTACCGGCGGCGGAGCTCTCAGGTGTGGCGGCTTCTCCGGTGCGAGTCGCGGTTTGATGTTTTGCTCCGGTCAACCTATAGAGAAAAAGACGGTGATCACAGTGGTGTAAAAATTGCATCGAACGGAAACCAGAAAGGGCCTCATCGGAGGCAAAAATAGAGGGAAGCCGCTTTGGCGCCACTGGACTTCGGTGGTGTTTTTCGGCTGATTAGCCGGTGGCTTGGCTCTAATTTGGCCATAGGCGGATTCAGCATCGAAAAACGAGCCAAGGGGAGAAAATTTACCTCGTTTGGCTGTTAGAAAACCTTCCAGTGCAGCGGCAGGTGGCGGCGGCCGGCTCCTCCGATGACTGGTTCTTCTTCTCCGATGAGGGTACTGGCGGCTAGGGTTTGGGGTCGGGTGTGAGTGAGGTTATTTATAACCTTCCCCTTTTAATCTCAACCGTCCATCACGATTTAATCTAGGTCGTCCGATCGCGATTAAAATGGGAACAAATCTGGTTGTCCATCGCGATGCGATCTGGGCCGTCCGCACGCGTGAGATCTGGGCTGTTCGTGCGCGTGAGATTTGGGCCGTCCGCACGCGTGAGATCTGGACCGTTCGATCACGTGCACGCGGATCGCTCACGTGGCTCCGTCCCGCGTGGCCTCTCGCGTAAGCTTCCTTGCCATGCGGCGTGTTCTGGTTGGACGGGGCTGCTGACGTGGCACAACTTTTCTTAACTGCGTTTTGACCCCCGATTTCTGATTTTCCTTTCAAAAATACCCCTAGAATCCAAATTTTCACCCATTTTTCCCAAAATCAATTTCAATTAAATCCCAAAAATAATTTTACCCTATTTTATCATTATTATTATTTTTTTTATTAAATTAAATTAAATTAAAAGTTTATAAATTAAATATTAAAAAATTAAACTTTATATTCTAATCTAAATTAAAATAAATTAGAAAATAAAAATAATAAATTTGGGTGTTACAATACATATGCATGAATTCACAAGAATCATCATATCATATATGTTTTATGATGAGTATAACATGTATGTAATGTGGGTATTAGATACGATTATAATTATTATTTAGGCAGTGTACTTAAAATGCATATATCATATGTAAATAGTGTTATCATTTATTCATGCACACTACTGGGCATATTATATGAAAGAAAATGAAACATATGTAAATAACATTAGCAATCTAGTAAGCATATTATATGCTCAAAATGAAATCATCAATAGCAAGTCAAAATGGCAATAGAAAGAGATCTGTAATGATAAAGGATTTAATCTAATAAAAATGTCTTGAAATTTGAGAATACATAAATATGATGATTAAGATCGATAACGATTAGAATTGACAAAGACCCTCCATCATTATCAACTTCAAATCAGCACAGCTTTCTCCGGCAAATCCATCCACTTAAATCCTTAAGACTCAAGTTCTTTAGCAGTGGAGCCAGTAATTTCATTTGCAGAACCCACAACATTAATTTTAGGCCTAACAGTATCATTTGCAGATTTAACTTCTCCATCTACTAGGTTTATCACAACTCGAAATCTTTATTTGCAGAAGTAAAAATGATTTTCTCATTAGATTATATCCTTGGCATATTCGAGTTCTCTAGTATCACTTTGTCTCTGATATTTACCACCGTTTTCTTTATCTTCTCCTTGTTATTGACACATTTTCTATTTTGTTGATGCCCCTTTTAGCTGCTGTCTCTCAGTCTATTGCCAATGCAATAATTGAATCAAACTTCGTGCCACCCGTTAGATTCTTACTTAAGACGATCACCATGTAAAAAGTGTATATAAGGAGATAATGCATAGATAGAATAATATTGACAAAAGATAGGTGGCATATATAATATATACTTAGTTGGTTCTAATATCATATTAGATTTAGACACAAAATATTATGATATTACAGGAGTAGCAAGTTAGAAAATAGATAACTACTATAAATTATTATTTTTAGTTGATGTGAGATTACATTCTAAACAATCTTAAATAGCGTGTGTGTATTTTTTATATATAAACATCCACTATGTAACATATAAACATTTGCATATAGTACTATAGGTTCTTATATTTAGTTTATGTGAATTACAACCTAAACTAACATTTAATTACGTGCATATATGTACATATGTAAATATATATACATATATATACATATCATACTATACATATAAATATGTGTGATTGACATTCTCTCTTTCTGGTACAATAAATATATGTGGTTCTAGGTTTAGATTGATAGAAGAGTTGGAGGTTTTTCTTTGTTTTTCCAGGAAAACCACCAATGTATAACTTTTCCTACTCATTATTATTTCACCTATACAGCTCTTCTACATAATTCTTTTTATGCTCCGACATCTTCTCTTTCATTTTATGCCTGTTCGTATTTCTTTCTGCCTTATCAAGAACAACATTTCCTTTTGCTTCCTGAACAAAAATTATATTACTTGTAGTTTAATCATATTATAACTTAAATATTTATCGAACTGTACCCACCAAATAACTTTTTGTAATTTTGTCATTGGGTTCAAGTATCAATTTCTGCTTGAAACGCTCTATCAACTATAGGAACAAGAAACAAAGTTTATTTCAGCTGTAAAATTTATAAATATGTAGTGTATAAGAATCAATTTAATTACAAATGGATCAACCTCTTCTTCCATCCTCTTTCTCCATCCTTTTTCCTTCCTGTGCACATCCACTTGCACAACAAAAAAGAATAAAAGAAATATAGATAAAATATTTTAATATTAGAACATTAATTGTGACTATAATATTTCCGATGTATGTATATGTACACTGAAAAACAACATATAGAAGAAGTCGTCTTCTCCCCATCCACCACCTTCCTTGGCCTGCCAACCTACCTTTTTTTTACTGGAGTGCTTCTTTGTTCCTCATCCACCTTATTTTTCCTCGGCCTTCCTATCTTCTTTCGCATTGGATTATTCCCTTCTCCTGCTGGCACTGCAGAACTACTCCCTTCTTCTGCTGTTTTCTTCCTTGGCTTGGGAGTCGGCTTCTCTGGGTAGACCTCATATAATATAAAGTCTGTGACTTCCACTACTGATCGGAATAATCCCTGTGATTCCCTATGAATGAAATATTACAATAACACATCAAGTAAATGTTGTCAATGTTCTTAGGCAACCATGTGTAGAGTTTTTAATTTCTAGATGCATGCTCTGAGAAAACCAGCTTGTTCAATTCATAAAATTAATGGGACTTACTGAATCATATCTCATAGTTGCGCACTGCAATCTCTCTATAGTCCACCCTTCGGTTCTTTGCTAAATTGTGTACCGATGACTCGTTTTGGGCGGAACGAGTTGGTCAGAAGTATACTACTATCAAGAAAATTAACCACTTACAAGTTTTCCACAAAACCCACTACTTTGAATTGGACAAAAAAATTTACTAACCAGTTGGATGCTATTAGCTAAGACCAGAAGATCCTCTAGAAGGGTAAAAGAAATCGCGGCTCTTCCTGCTACTAGATATTTTTGTCGTTTCTTAGGTTGTTGTTGTGCCCATACACACATTTAAGTTATATTCTTAAAAACCTAGAAAAAGTTTGATATATTATCTATACACATATATATATACAGATAGTGGAAGCACCATTTGACCGGGTTCGTAAGGATGGAAAATTTTTTCATAAGGTCTTTTGAAAGAAATGGCTCAGCTGCCACGACAAAAGATTGCTCGTATAGATAATACGTAATTAGTTCTAAATCAGATTAGATTTAGACCTAAAATGTTATGATAGTAAAAAAAATTACTAACGTTTATCATACTTAGTCAATGTGAGATTACACTATAAATAAACACTTAAGTAATGTGTATATATATAACATCAACTAGGTAACATATAAATATGTGCATATATATAACTATAGGTTCTTATACTTAGTTGATGTGAATTACATCCTAAACAAACACTTAATTACATGACTATATATAGATATGTAGATCTGTATATATGTCACACTACATATATAAATATGTATATATCTTGTTTGTCATTCTCTCTTTTTAGAATGATAAATTCTTTATTACCAGTCATGCTTTTGTCTTTCTCTGTTATCAAACATCAAACATTCATTATATGTAAAAGAAAAACACTTCAGTTTATGCACATATATAGATATAAACATTTATATATGTATCGCCTCAACTGTGTACATATATAATATGTTAATACCTTGACTGACTTTCTCATTTTCTGGAATGAAAAATTCTTCATTACCCATCGTGCTACATCCCTCATCTGTTACCAAATATGAAGCATTCATTACACTTAAAAGCAAGAACAAAAGCAATACATACACAACACATGATTGCCAAAATTTGAGCATCAGTGGTTTTAGGTCTAGTTTGAAATATATATATCATTATCAATTTGTTGAGTTAAGGGAGACTTACAAGTAGTTCTAGGTTTAGATTGATAGAAGAGTTGGAGGTCCTTCTTGGATTTTCCAGAAAAACCACCAATGTATAACTTTCGTTGCTCCTCATTATTATTTCTCTAGTACATCTCTTCCACATAATTCTTTTTAGGCTCCGACATCTTCTCTTTCATTTTATGCCTGTTCGTATTTCCTTCTGCCTCATCAAGAACAACATTTCCTTTTGCTTCCTGAAAGAAAATTATATTACTTGTACCTTAATCATACCATAATTTAAATATTTATCTAACTGTACCCACCAAATAACTTTCTATAATCTTGTCAGTGGGTTCAAGTATCGATTTCTGCTGGAAATGCTCTATCCACTATAGAAACAAGAAACAAAGTTAGTTTCAGCTATAAAATTTATAAATGTATAGTGTATAAGAATCAATTTAATTAAAAATGAATCAACCTCTTCTTCCATCCTCTTTCTCTTTCCCTTTTCCTTCCTCTACACATCCACCTGCACAACAAAAAAGAATAAAAGAAATCTACATAAAATATTTTAGTATTAGAAAATTAATTGTGACCATAATATTTCCAATGTGTGTATGTATATACACGAAAAAACACCATACAGAAGAAGTCAGTTTTTCCCCGTCCACCACCTTCCTTGGCCTGCCAACCTTCCTTCTTACCGGAGTACTTTCTTGTTCCCCATCCACCTTATTGTTTTCTTGGCCTTCCCACCTTATTTCTCACTGGAGAACTACTCCCTTCTCCTGCTGGCACTGCAGAACTACTCCCTTCTTCTG
>NW_019028929.1:0-35002 GCF_000150535.2 Carica papaya
TTACATGATGAAAAAACTTTATTCTATAATGTACCATGTATGGCCATTTTAAGAGAATTTTTCTTCATTTCAAGGAAGCATATATTTATAATAAAATAAAATAAAATGATGCCCATAGTAGTTAGACACTCAACTATCCTAATAATTATATATATATATATATACGCACACACAATAATATCATATATTTCACTAATTAAAAATGATTTAAATTTGTAACCTTTTATATATATTTAAATAATATGATTGTTGTAAGTGTAAATAGAATTTAACGATGTTAATAAATTATATATATATATATCCATAGTACATCTATATATATGTGCATATGTATCTACGTGCACCCATAAAAAAAAAAAAAACATTGCACATGAAAGATTACTATACACTTAACATGATATTCATGAGAAAGAGAAAGAAAGAGGAGATGAGTGGAGTTGTAAATTCCCACTTTAATTTTATAAGTCACCTTAAAAAGACAACCTTTTAAAAGAAAGAAGGGAAAAATCCCCCCATCTTTTTAGAGATCATGCAAAAGTTTTATTCCTCTCTCCCCACATAACACCATCAACAAGGAACCAAAGCCATTAGTGATTCCCTTTTTTTTCTCTCTTTTTTTTTTTTTTTCTCTCTTCATCTCATTCCTCCTTTTGAGAGCACATACACCCACACCCACACACACACACACACACACACAACTTGTTATATATACACACACACATATATATATATATATGTGTGTGTACAGAGGTGTTAGGGTTTGCAATGAGTGAAGATCCATTACCACCAAAAAAGAATCCCCTCTCTCTTTCTCTCTCTAAAACACAAGAAAGAAAGAAAATTGGGGATAGGATTCTCTTCAATTATTCTAAAATTTGGGACACTTTTTATGGGGGGAAGTCAACCCACAAAGCTGATCAAAACCCTTTTGTTTTTGTTTTTATACATACACACACACACACACATATATATATATATAATATGAGCTTATGGAGGTGTTTGCCACCCACTACTTAGGTAGTAGTGATTAACCTTAGTGCCACTACAACAATAAAATACTATTAACTCATCATGACTACTACTCATTCCTCTTCTTTACTATTTTTTTTTTCTCTCTCTAATCAATGTAACCCAAAATATACTCATACTTAACTTTTTTTTAAAATAAAAAGGTAATTTAAAATTTTGAGATTTTAATTATTTTAAATAAACAAAATTAATCACTAATATTTTGTAATATCCAGTCCTAAAATTTTATTTAAAATTTTAAAATAAATAATTTTTTTATAAATTAATTTTATTCAATTTTATTAAATTATTAAAAAATAGGTAGTGATATAATTGAAAGTAATTTTGAGAAAAAAATATAAAAATTTAGGTTCGGTGAATGTTTTTGAAAAAAAAAATTAGAAACAGGAAGTCAAAGTACAAATAGAAAAAGTTCGATCATGTAGAACTGCCAAGTCAGCAGCCCCGACGAATCGGAGCATGCTGCGTGGCAAGGCATACTGACATCGGTGCCACGCAAGCGATTCGCATGCCCCGCGATCAGACGACCTAAGATCGATCCTGTGCGCGTGGACAGTCCAGATTCGTTTTTCTTTTAGACACGATCAAACTGCTGAGATCAATCGTGATGGACTGTCTAGATTCGTTTCCTCATCAAGTGCAATCGAACAGACGAGATCAATCACGATGAACGGTCCAGATCAATGCGGAATAGGTATAAATACTTTCGCGTCGCATGGGTGCCCAAACCCTAACCACCAGCCTCGACGGAGAAGAAGAACCAGACACTGAAGAAGGAGGCCGACTGCCAACCGTCGCTGCAACGGAGCCACCGTTGGCCGCCAAAAAAGGTAAAAATTCTCCTTACCCATTCGGAATTCGATTCCGAGCATCCCAATGACTAAATCGAAGAAAGAGGGACAGTGGGTGAGCCGAAAATTACAGACAAAGTCCGACGGAGCCACCACGGTCAAAATCTAAAAATCTCTCCGATGAGCCCCTTCCCGTTTCCTATTTCATGTGATTTTTTTATCATTGTGCTCACTGTTCTTTTATGTACAGGTTAGCCGAAGAAAGAACTCCAACTGCGAAGAAGAATCAGCAGAGCCGTCGCACCCGGTGATCTCTTGCTGGTAGGTTCTGTGTTTTTGGTATTTTTCAGCCAACCAAAGCCCCTAACGTGTTTTTCTGTAGGGGTACGTGTAAAACCAGCCAAAACTGGCCAAACCGAAGCGAACCACCATCGTGGATGGCAAAGCCAGCACTGAAGTACGACGGTGCCGGAATCCCAAAATCGACCGTAAAGAGTTTTGGGGTATTTTTAGGTACGTGACAAATGTTTTGGATTTCACATGAAAAATTCAGGAAATCTAATATTCGTTAGGAGGTGTAACAGGCAGTGCAACGTCTCGAAACACCGATTTATGTAAAGATTCCTCACCCTATTCCTCGTTACAGTAAATTGAGACTTAATGTTGCATAATTTCGTGTTTTTATGAAAAATTATAGAACTCTAAAAATAATTACAAGTCACTATTGGAACCGGAACTGTTAGTTCATAATTGTCCCGATTTCTTATTTATTTTCTTATACTGCTCTATTTGTTTGTTATTATATAGTGCATGTTCTAAATTTATATTTTATATAGCCTTATCAATTTATTTGGTTTATTCGACTATATACTATCAGTATGAAAGTAGTTTAATTGATCTATAAATATAATATGAGATAGTGATTTGCGTGGTTGGTTGTTTTATTGATAGGAATCTATAAGTGAAAGACTTACTGGGTACCCAGGGAAAGAGCGGACGGGCTCAGTATATAGAAAACCCTATTGTAAACGTTATCTCAGTCGAACGGGGTTGAGAAGTTCCTTAACAGAAAGATTTGAGAGACATAGTTCACCCTCATACCGGACGGGGTATCGAGACGATTGAATGTTTGGCACCCATTACTGGACAGGGTATAGGGACGACCGGTTAATTGTTTAAATTGGATATTTGATTCATGAATAGGGAGACATCCCTATGGACCTTCAGGGATACTAGTAAGCAGGTAAGAATGAAAAATTATCGTCTCTTGTTATCTTTTGCGTGAAAGTAAAAAGTAGTGTGAATATGGATATTCATAAGTTATTTTTGAAAAAACTTGTTACGTAAGTACGGAATAAACGACTTTCTTTGTATTAAATAAATTTATATCAAATTAAGGGCTCTATTAGTTATTTTTTTTTTATTTTTACCAATATTCAATTTTTCGTATATGTGATTAATGTGATATTTTTACTAGGGTAGTGTAGAATACCATTTCATTAATTATTTCAAATCAAGAAAATCAAGATTTAGATCCCAATCAACAAGAGAGTTGTAAGTAATTTACTACCCGAACTCCCTTCAAGTACTAGTGAATGTTATTCTATGATATTTATTTATTCGATTTTCTTTAATTACCGTTTGACTTTTAAAAATAACATTCTCATAACCATATTTGTCATTATAAACTATTGTGTACGGAATGTAAACTCTAACTCTATTATTCGCTTCCGTATTTTAATTATAAATTCATTTTTTTTAAAGTTCCGGATCTTCACATATTTATTCCGTCTAAAATATAATATATTCACAATTTGATTACTGTACCTCTAATAACATATTAGCGAATAAAGATCATGGCAATTTTAATAAGTATATATTGATTTTTGACAAAGTTTAATGCATGGTTAATTGTTTTTAAATTAAGTAATATTAATAAAGAATAAATTATTATTTTTTTCTCAAATTATAAAGTGATATTCCAAGGAAACCAAAACCAAGAGAATTTCTAATTAAATTAAATTTTAAAACAAGAAAAATTAATAATTAAGAAGGTGGTGTTAATTAATAATTAGTCACCGAATCTCAATTGGGTTAATAAGAAAATGTTAATATTCTTGACTGTTAGTGGAGTAAGATCAAGATAATCATATAAATAATATATATTATAAATAAATCAAAAATTAACCCACAAAAA
This sequence comes from Carica papaya, assembly GCF_000150535.2. The sequence goes on from NW_019028929.1 coordinate 4,018, forward strand.
GGAATATATTTAATATTTTTTTTTACAATTTATTTTTAAAAATTAATTTAATTATTAAATTAATTAATTAATTAATTAATTAATTAACCATGGGTGAATATATACCATTTAAAGAATAATTTAAGTGATGAATAAGATCTTACAAGTTCAAAAATTTTAATTCAAACTGTGAAATCCTTAAAATTGTTAATACCCACCAACAAAGTTCATCATATACATATAATGTGATAAAAAGAATATCAATTCAAGGAGATAAATTGTTCTATAGACAAAATGTATATAGAGATACATACATATATATATATATATAATATTATTCTTTAGCTAGTATTTGGGAGTGGGTTGGGCTAAAGAAGTAGGGAGTATGTACAAGTAAAGATGTGGCTTTCAAATAAAAAGGCCAAGCCCAACTAATTATAATATTTGTATATATTTCATACAATCTAATTCGATCCATCACAAAATTTTATACAATCTTTTTTTTTTAAATATAAAGAGAGATAAAATTTAAAAAAAAATAATAATTAAGAAATCGTCATGCACGTTCTGAATAAAAAGATGTAATAAACATGTATAGATTTCTATTTCTATATATATAACTTTATGGGTGTTCAAGAATAACCACTAAATTAATGTAATTTTATTTAAAAAATTTATAATATTTTATTAATTAAAATATAATTTAGTTATTCCAAATAAGTCTTAAAAATTACTCTTAAACACAAAACACATTTTTAGTTTTTAAATATTAATTAGTGATTAAATGAAATTAATGACTTTAAAAATTTAAATTTTTTTTTTTTACTGCTTGCTGAAATTGAAAATGTTCTGCTTATCATAAAAATATTTTTTAAAATAAAATAATATTTTTATTTTTATTTTTATTTATTTTGTTTTAGTTTTTGTTTTTATCTCCTCCTTAAAGAGGAGTGAGTACGCAGTGCTCGAATTCTCTGGACTTTTCGTCTTCTCTGTCGCTCCGTCTTCAGAACAGGTTCGAGGGGGGTCTCTGTAAAAGCTAGAAATTTAGAGTGCCCTTTCTCTAAAGGATCGTTTTCCGTTGTCCTATTGCTCTTTTCTTTCACTGGTAAAACTACTAATCCATCCGTCTTTCTCGTTATATATATATATATATATATATATATATGTATATATCCAGTCCTCTTAATTTTGCATTTTATACTCTGTTGGAGTTATCGGTTTCTCTTGTTAAGCTGAGTTAAGGATTTATCTAATGTTTCTTCCATTTGAATTGTTGTTTGTTTACTGTGAATAGTGAGAAAATAGGTCAAGGTTTATCTAGATAGGATGCCATTTGTGAATATTGGTATTTGGGAGCCCTAGAGCCTCGAAAAACTTCGTAGTATAATCTAAACATGGAAATAAGCGGGAGTAGGTTTCTTTATATGCAAAAAAGAGAAAAGGACTGAAAGTTTCCAGTTGATTTTGCCTACTTTCGCATCATTCAGAAATCATCAGGTCATATGGAGTTCAATTTTTTCCCCTTTTCAAATTCTTTAAATACGTTTGTTTTTCTTTAAAACAATAAGAAGTCAGGGATGTAGCTTAAACATTTTAAGAACTTCAATCTTCCCTTAGTTTCGTGTCTAAGGCAGTTACGGTCAGAAATTTTCAGGAGCATGTAAGTTTTGACCAACAATGAACTTCAATCTTCCCTTTTCCAATTCTTTAAATACGTTTGTTTTTCTTTAAAAAACTAAAAAGTCAGGGATGTAGCTTAAACCTTTTAAGAACTTCAATCTTCCCTTAGTTTCATGTCTAAGGCAGTTACGGCCAGAAATTTTCAGGAGCATGTAGGTTTTGACCAACAATGAAGAAGCCAAATAGCTCAAACACAACTTAGATTCAATAGGATATGTGTGAATATGAAATTCCTGAAGATGGTTTCTTATGAAAATCCTGTTGCGGATATACCTAGTACTTATTTTAGTCATTACAACTTCTGCATTTGTTTCTGTCAAAGTATTTAATTGCTATCCCCTGATCTAGAATTTTTCATCCGTAAGATTTGAAGGCATGTTAAAGAAGTCTGACACTTTTCTTTGCTTGGATGTATGTCTGCTGGTCAGACTGTAAACAGAGTCTAGGAGCTTGCTGCAGAAAGAATGGCCAAACATCATCCCGATTTGATCATGTGCCGGAAGCAGCCAGGCATTGCCATAGGACGACTTTGTGAGAAATGCGATGGAAAGTGTGTCATCTGTGATTCCTATGTGCGTCCTTGCACACTTGTGAGGGTTTGTGATGAATGCAACTATGGATCATTCCAGGGCCGGTGTGTTATCTGTGGAGGAGTGGGAATTTCTGATGCCTACTACTGCAAAGAGTGTACGCAGCAAGAGAAAGACAGGGATGGTTGTCCTAAAATTGTTAATCTAGGAAGTGCAAAGACTGATCTATTTTACGAGCGTAAGAAATATGGTTTCAAGAAAAGATGAGGATTTTGTACGAAGAATCAACTAGTATTCTAAATCCTGTAGTGATGTTCCAAATATAGAGATCTCCAATTCAAATGCAGGAGACTTCTCGTAGACATCTCTATTCATGGTAATTGTTATGAACTTTGAATGATCAGAGTGTGATGGTGACTACTGATAGTCTAGCGGATTTAGTTATACTCGAGTTACCTCTGCAGTTTTCCAAATGAACCATGCTTGGTGCATTAGATGTCACAATTAAAATCTTTGGTGGTTGGACTTATTGTTTCCATTATTTTGCTTTGCCATTTGGATTATCATTTTTGTGAAATGCTGATTGTGGTGTTCATGTTTGTTTTCTTTATTATTAATCATGCTTCTTTGCACAAGTTTACATATAGTTTGCTTGTCTTTAGGGTTGAAGTCCAAAGGTTAGACCAGATTAGAGCTTATGGTTAGTGTTTCTTTTTCCTTGTCTTATTTGCTATTCTTTCTGGTGAATAGGAAGAGATCACTTCCTGCTACCAACCGTTGCCTACAATCATTATCACCTTGTGGCCAGGAAGAGGTTCCCTGCATAATCTAGCACACCGTGGTCTTGACATTGCCGGATAAAGTGCATGTTACAATCCATTACAGATTTTTGTTTTTATCGGCTTCCTATCTGCTACATAGAAGCTCAATGTCCGTCAAATTGTAAAGAGTAAAATTGTAGAGAATTTCCATCTTCTATGATACAGAGTAGATATAGTTGAAAGGCCATTAGTTTTGCTTGTTTATTTTCAGATGACTCGTCCGCAGCATATAATCTTGCTCTAGAGGCTGCACGACAACTACACTCACCAATTATTGCACCAAAAGCTTTACATGTCGATTCTTTTGGTGAGAAGAAGTCATAGTTAGATTGATGGATACCCTTGACTTTTGATACACAAAGATGTCCACTTCCATGGAGTATAATGCTAATGTTGCTTGTTATTGTTAAGGAACATTGAAGAGAGCTACTGCTCATGACTTTCATAGTTTAAGCCATGAAAAACCCTGTCATTTCACCATTAGGATTCTCCTCCCTCTTTTCATATCCATCTCTATATGAATTTAGGCAAAAAAAAATTATATTTGTAGAGTGTGGTTTTGAAAATTGTTCGATTAGCATTCTAGATAGTTCAAATCTTAAGCCAGTACGAACGTAAGTAGCTTGAAGCGAACAAAACAGAATATGATAGAATTCACGAATCCATAGAATAATATGAGTTTTATGTTCGTTTACCAAAATATAAAACACTAACACATCATTGAAGATGAAAACTTTTCATTTTAAGGCAATAAAACCTCATTTCACATTTCTCAGACTCTTTAAATATGGTTCAGACTCAAATGTCAGACCTATTCTACTCTAATGAAATACAAACACACAGTAATAAAGTTCAGATCAAACAGCTAACATCCCTCCCGCCAACAAATTCTCCTCTTGGAAGAGATGGGTGCTTGTGGGAACGTGTACTCAGGTGGTGCATGGCTGTATTATCACAGATTACCTTTCTTTATCAAGGTGAACCATCAGCTTCTATGATGCATGAAGAAACTCCAACCGGCGAGGGAAGCTCTAATTGAATTATTCAAAGCTAAATGATCCAGGGTGGCTGGCGGCAAGAATTTGGCAAGTAAAGAAAGTAGATTCAGGAATTTAGCTTCGAGGAATAATCAAATAACTGAACTTGCAGAGAAGTTGCGGCTCTAGCACAAATTAAGAGATTAGAAGAAGAGCAGGAACATATGGGAGATTGAACTAAACTTTGGTGCTGAAATTATGGCAGGGCTATAAATCCATGAAAGCGCGCATCTTTTTTAGGGTTTAAGGCGGAGCAGGGTCTTAGGCAAGGAGCAAAGTAAGAAAAATCGACACTTTCGCGCTTGTCAGGTTTGAAGGTTAAGTTTTTAGGCATCCAGCCTCCGGATGGCGACCCAGTGACCAGAGGCAGCTTGTGGTGGCGGCATTGTGTTTCCTTTTGTTTTGGCAACATGAAAAAGAAAATGTTTAGTTTTATACTTCTACTATCAATACCAATATACATTACATAGGAGACTAAACTAGAAAGCTTTTGAAACTACAGAAATTAAAGTTGTGAAAAGAAAATGAAAGAACTGATCTAAATATCTTAAAATAATAAGGAGATCAATTTAGTATTTTGTCCCATAATATAATACACATCATTGACAGATATACATATATATATGTATTCATTCTATTTCTTTTCTTCAATTATTCTCATACAGCAAAACACATTCTTAGTTTCTGATTATCCTCATTGCAAATCTACATACATCTCAACATTTGCAGAGGAACAAATTAAGTAAGATTCTATTGATCAAACAAAATGATTTGAATCTATTCACTCACAAATTTCATTTACAGCCAAACAGTAAAAAAAAAACAAGAATATTTTTCAACCACACTGGGTAAAAATACATTATCACTTCAAATTTACATTCAGCTTTTTCTTCCCTTTTTTCTTCTTTTGCTATCTAGTAAATCTTCAAGTAAATTTCCTGCTGTATAATAGTTTCTCAAAATCCTGTATGTATCATATATGTATAATTCTCACAAACACAACACAGCCATTCTACCTCAAACCATTGTCCACTGCATCTCCACATGTATCATCCCGTTTTTTGAGTTGATAAGATTGTATTTCTGGTTGATCCGTCCATTGCGCACAACATCATTGAGGTTTATTTCCACATGTCCCAATGATTCCTATATAAACGAAAGCAATTTGAAGAGTTGCTTACAAAGATACGAACAGAAGACAAGAAAAACACTAAGGATAATACCTTTGATCGAAAAATAAAGGCTCTCCGCTTGCTAATAACTTGAAAACATATCTTCTCGTTCAAAGGAGGTTTCTCAAGTGTGAACTGGAATTCTTCGTTCCAACGTGGGTCACGAGTTTTCCTGATCATCTGATTAATCCAAATTGAACATGAACCACCAGACAAGCAAAAGCATTTACAACCACAATGGCCTTATTTGATATGCTACAAGCCTACATGTGCATGACATAGACTACTTTCGGAGATCTTTTTCTGAGCACAATTTGAATCAAAGATACAACACTCTTATGTACATAAACATGTACCATACGTTCATACAATGGAAAGATAACAGAATAATTAGTTATTCAAGTAGGAATTTTACCTTTGTTTTCTTCTTTTCTCCTCTAAAAAGGACTAGAGCATAGGGATTGTTATGACTTTCCCCCTCCACATCCTCAGCTCCTACGACCATCACGGACAACAGACCTGCTCCACTTAAAACCTCCTCGTCAGATGATCTGTCAATTCCACTTTCCCTCCTCCCATATCCATCCATAAGTTCAATAGCTTTAATGCTGTCTTCTTTGAAGGGGACATATGCGAGCTCAACCATAAGCTGCCCTCGTTGCTTCTTTTCTTGAGAATCACTCATACTTGAATTCTTGAGCAAATCAAGAGTAAACTCTTTGTCTCGCCAGCTGTAAGCTTTTTCAGGGGAACTAACTGCATTCCCAAAGGGTCGTGTTGACCAACTGAAAATATGACAAACAACAATACAAATACAACTTCAAATCTATCTTTCTTCTGGTCCAAAAACTTAAAAAGTGGATAAGAGTGAAACCTTGTCCCAGTCATAGACTTGTAATTGAAGGACTTGCGATTGGGGATCCTTCACAATAAGCTTGAAATTTTCATTCCATTCAGGATTCAGGTTCCTCTTTTTGATGGTGGTTTTCTTCGCTGGCAGCCTCTCTCCAGTCAGGCTGAGTTTGACATAAGGATCAGAAGTTCCCAGGAAATCCTTCTTTAACAGTTTAAGCGCACGAACAACCTTTACATGCAGTAATCCCACAGGCTTCTTTATGGCCACTCTAAAGAAATAATAAGAAGAGCGGTCAGCTCAAGTTAGCAGGTTCTAAAAATTTGATAAATAGAACAGTCTAGTATAGCTTACGCTGAAGAGTCAAGGATGGGTATTTCAAGAGTTTGAGGCCACAGGTAGAGGTTTGCGACTTGCTTTTTTATCGTTTTCTGTACAGACATGAGCAATATGGACATGTTGGCATGTGAAATTGGTTAACACAATATCCAACTGTCATCCAAATTCAAACATCTACATAAAACCCAGCTCCTACCCATAATAAGAGGATCATCAGTTCAGCACCTGAACAAATTGATAAAGACCAGGTATGGACATGAGGTCTCCTCCAAGTACTTTTGTTCCAAAGTCAACATGTGGCTGAATAAAAATAATTAGCAGAAATGATCAGGACAAAGGTAATCAATTTCATCGACTTAAATACAAAATGCAAGCAACAATTATACCATTTAGTCCATAGGGAACTTTGTTTACCTTCTCCATCAATGATACTATGATGCTTGCAAAACAAGGAAATGTAGGTACAAGAGGTTTTAATGCGATCCTTGGTGCAGCAAATATTTGCAAATCCACTAGCTGGGAAGAAACACAATCAGTCTTCCCAAAGAAACACAAAAAACTAAAATTTCTTGTGTCTCAAATTTGATCCTTTTTCTTTTTCTGACCTGAATTGTAATCCGTAAAGACAATAACTTTAACACCAAAACTATGTTGGGATTGCCTGCCCACCTAATTGCTGGTTCCATCACTAGCTCCTTTTCATTGGTCTCATAGATTTTCATACCTTCAAAATACATTGTTTAATTAGCAAAATTGGAACTTCGATGAAACAATAAGGACAGTGAGATTGATATTACTGGCTTTGAGAAATGGATCCAGACATAATGAGTGGCAAAACAAAAAGGCTAAATGTAGCTTTTTTTATCCAGGTTTATAATCCTTTGAGCACTTACCTTGAATTACCGGAGGAAGAGTTCCAAGACTAACAACATCGAAATCAATAGATTCTATCTGAAACTTCCCGATGTACTCTGCGAATATAGGTTGTGCCATGTTTCGGATTGTGCAACTAATTGCCTATAAATTAGAAAGAAAAAACTCAAGCTTCATTAATCATCATGGAGACTAAAATATTAAAATCAATGAGATTACCTTATCAATATAAGGCCACATATCAGACAGAAATCTGTTCAACCAATCCACCTGTGCAAAAATGCAAAGGCACAATCAACAAAGTGACCTTAGATTATATAAAGAAATATAAGGTCTGAAGAACTAATCGATAAATTTGAAATCGCAGTGAACGTAACTATCTGCAGTCCTTACCCGTTCATAATCTGGGTTCTTCACCCATAGTGGAATGTCAGGTAGAAGATCAAGCAAAGCATCGGCATCAAACTCATCAAGTGACTTATGAGCTGGATCCTGCGTTATGTAGAGAAACAAAAGGTGAAACAAGCACTTTTTTTTTTCAAGAAATTTAGTTTCAAGAGCATGGATTTCATATTTCTAGACACCATCGAATTATCATTCGAAGGCCTGCATCTATGTAGACTGTACAGCACTTCACTATCTATTCTGTATTTATGTAGAACACAAATAAAACAATTTCTCGCCAAGAGCAGCTTTTAATGGATCAAATAAGATTTAGAATCAAGGTTAACTAACCATTTAAGAAGATGACTCTGATTTCTATATTTACACCATTATATGAGAAGGTTTTCCATGAATGATCAAGCTCCATGTTCCACAATTCTTTATCATAGATGTAGACAGAGACAATAGAATCATAGATTTGGATAAGCATTATTGACCACAATTATTGACCATTAGAAAAGCAATAAAACACCATTTTATATTTCTCAGACTGCTTAAATATGGCTCAGCAACACGCTAAAAATCAAATGTCAGACCTTCAACTCTAATGAAATAGTACCCGATGCAACATGCATGGAGCAATAAATTGCAGATCAAACAATTAATTGTTCCCCCAAAAATTTACGAGACCCAGTTCTCCAAATCTCAAATCACCAAACAAGCAACCACCACGTGATTTACTGATTAAACGTTGAAACCAAAAAAGAAGAAAACTTGTAAATGAGCAATTTTTCTTCTTTTTCAAACATACCCATGTCGTAAAACACATCACTGATCAAAATCTATAAAAGAAAACATCAAAAGCCAACAGAATAAGAACAGATGATGAGTATTTACTGTTACCTTCACGTGGTTGGGCTTGGAGTAAACAAATAGCAAGAAACCAAGAAAGAGTCCAATGGGGATTCCGATAGCAAAACCTACGATACCCAGAAAACTGCCCAAGAATCCCATCTCTGAATTCAGCTCCAAGAATAAGAAAAAGAAAATAAATGGCAATCTGAAACAGTGAAATGGAAAAGAAAATGTATTGAAGAGAAAATCATGTATTAAAGAAGAAGATTTTGATGAAAAGGTCTAGGAAGGAGACTAGTTAGAAACGTAACGAATGTGATTTAAGAAACCGCCAAAACAAGAAGACACGTTGGTTTCCTATTTTGCTTCAAAAAAACAGTGCGCACTGTGCTCCTCTCACAAACCGAGGTACGCAGTTATATCACAGCCTTTACTGCTCTTTTCGAAATGTCTAAAATACCCCTGCCTTTATACTTTTTCTATAAAAGGTATTAAATATATGTTTGTTTACCAAATCCCACTTCCAAATAAATAAATAAAGTCAAAGTTTTAGTTAATTTCATTACTAAATTAAATTTATAATACCATTATTAGTAATAAATAAATATATTTGTTAAAAAATTAATAATAAAAAATAAAATTAACAATATAGTCATACTATCAAAAGTTTATATAACATATAATTTTAAAATTTATAATTATTTAGATATTTAAATAGATAAGAATAGCACAATCACACATTTGTAGCTAATTAAAAATTAAAAAAATTATATAAATAAAAAATTGACCCATAATGTATTTTAATTTGATTTTTATATGTATAATATTTTTTTATAAAAAAAAATTATGTTATATTAGTTAATATATTGTAATTATTTTAAAAAAAATTTATATACTATAGAGTAATTATTTTACTAATAAATATAATATATTTTTTAAAATTTAACTCGTATTGATTATAATAATTTTATAAATATATTATTAAAATAAATTTTTAATTTTATTAAATTAAATATTGTGTACCGAACTCATAATACGTTCATAAAATTACAAACATAATGTATTCGGTATGATTGTTATAAGTTCTATATAGTAACTTATTTTTACTTTTAATATTCCTCATCATTACATGAAAAAGGCTATTGATGTAGTATATGGGAATCATAATGGGAAGAACCAAAACATCGTTTAAAATGTTTACATGTGCAAGCATCTATTGTTTATAATCATGTGAGATCACAATCCATTTTATATCATAATTAACATATATACATACATATATGTATATATATGTATATGTAGCTTATTAAACAAGAAAACCAAAAAATAATGTTAAATTGTAATAAAAATTTGATGATTTTTTTTTTAAAAAATTTCTTTTAAATCAATTGTTTTATAATTTTTACTGAAATTATTTCAAAAAAATTATACTATTTAGTAATCATACATTATAATATGTTAAAAATCAAAATATTCATAAAATTTTTATAAGATTACTAATTCGAGACAAAATAGTTAAAACTTTGTGTTATAATTAAAAGTTACGAATTAGAATTTAATTGGAAACATAACATTTGTAATTTTATATGTATGAAATGACAATAACTGATGTATAATATTTGATTCAATAGTTAATTTACTGATATATCGTAAGAATTACTGTAACAGCCCCGGAAAATATTAAAATGAAATGAGTATTTAAACATATCGAATGCGGAAGCGAGATCAAAATTTCATTTAACATCCCTTACACGAAAAATAAAAAAAAAACGTAACTAAAATATAAAAGGTTAAACTAACTAAGAAATAAAACTCGAAAATAAACTATGCGTATGACTACAGAGTCTCTAGGCATCCCCTTCGTCGCCCTCCTGCGGAACGGGCTCGGGAACCATGTCTTCCTGATCTGAAATGGTTAATTAAGGAGTGAGCTACACTAGCCCAGTAAGAACATCACGATATCTCACCGTCACGGAGGTAAATGTGGGTAGAAAAACACAAAAAGACCAATGGAGCATAATTTACAATAAACTCGTTTATTAACATGAAAACCTTTACCATCCACTTACCTCGGTGGAATTTATGAAAACAATATAAGAAAAATAATAACATTATCACAATCATGGAATAATATAAGCTGTAAAACATAGCACTTATCACGCCTTTTGTAATTCAATCATTATACAACATATCCTTTTCTCATTTACCAGCCTACTAGTATCCATGGGGGTCCCTAGGGGTCCCGCTACCCGTTAACCTTTAACATTCATAATCAGTTTCCAGGGCCGTCCCCATACCCCGTCCGGTATGGGCGCCAAAACCATGAACCTCAATACCCCGTCCGGTATGAGGGTGAAACGGGCCGTCCCCATACCCCGTCCGGTATGGGCGCCAAAACCATAAGATCTCCATACCCCGTCCGGCATGTGAGACCACAATCCCGGTAGGGTTCCCTACGGACCCGGTCCGTCCACCATCTCCCAGGATATCTAGTCAGGCTGACCCCCATAATACAATTATCAGTCTACACAATCTTTCATTTTCCTTTTCCTCAATCAGCATCATCAATTCACATTTAAACAAGCAAATCGTAATTCATACCAACAGACAACATACAATATCAGTTTTTCAGTCATTCAACCCATAATTAATAAAAACGTAGTACATGCACACAAATCTGTAAAATGAACACATCAAACCTCATTTTGCATTTAAAGCTGTAAACAGGCCAAATAACAGTAAATCATCAATCACACTAGACTCGGGCTCCATTAGCAACCTTAAGCAATTTCACACATGCGTTAATTCAAGAAATACCGTTTTATCATTTTGAACTTTAATACCGTGATAGGAAATAGGGTGAGGGGTCCTTACTTGTTTTCGAGATCCGAATACGATTCACAGTGCGCCTGCAGGCTGTCCCTAATTTTCCCTGAATTTTTTCCGGGAAACTGAAACACACTAACAGTACCTGCACGTGTTCCAAAAAAAATCCAAATTAGGCCCAGGGCCTCCTTCGGCCCAAATCGCAACTCCGGCACGGCGGCTCCGCCGTGCTCCGGCGACGGCGCCGCCGCTGGCGGCGGCGAGTCGCCTCGGGTTGGCTGTTTTCGGCCGTTTTCGGCCGAATTCGGCCACGCTCGCATTGGTCCTTGTCAGAAAACAACCCTAGGGCCCTCGGGGGGCCAAAAAATCACGGAGAAACGGAGCTTACCGGCGGCGGCGCTCTCGGGTGCAGCGGCTCTCCGGCGAGGTTCGTGTTTTGGTGATTCGGCTCCGGTCAACCTGTAGAGAAAAGAATGGTGATCACGGTGATATAAAAATTGCATCGAACGGAGGCCGGGAAGGGCCTCGTCGGAGGCAAAAACCGAGAGGGGGCGCGGCGGCGCCGCTGGGCTTCGGCCGCGTATTCCGGCCGTTTGGCCGGGATTTCGGCCTCGATTTGGCCACAGGAGGAATCAGCGGGGAAAAACGAGTCGGGGGTATGAAATTTACCTCAATCGGCGGTCGGAAATTTCCCCGGTGCGGCGGCGAGTGGCGGCGGGTGGCGGCGGTCGGCCTCTGGTTCGTCTTCTCTGGCGAGCGGCTGGCGGCTAGGGTTTTTGGTCTGGTGTGGAGGTTCTATTTATAACCCCTTGCCTTTTGATCACAGCCGTTCATTTCGTTTGAATCTGGGCCGTCCGATCGCGTGATTGATCTGGGCCGTCGGATCGCACCCACGCGGATCGCCAACGTGGCTCCTTTCGGAGTGATGCGATCTTGCCACGTGGCAGGCCCTGGTTGGCCGGTACTGCTGACGTGGCTGCTGACGCGGCTGCTGACGTGGCCCCCCCTTTTTTTTTTTTTTTTTTTCCTCCTCCTTTCCGGGTGCTACAATTACAATGATCCAACATTTTTAGAAAAAAAAAAAATTACATAATTTTATTTATTTATTTATTTTTCAAACAACTAATTACCTAAAGAAATTAAATTTTTGTCTTTCTTAATATTCTAATATAATTATTGAAGAACATTTTTGCTTTTGGGCAACAAGAAAAGAATATTAAGGCTTTGATTGTAATCTTTAGATGCCATTTATGACAATGAGAGAATAGTCGTTGGCCACCTAAAAATAATTATGTGTAGAACTTTTGCTTTCATATTTATTTCACATATATATATATATATATATTTATATATTATAGTTTGTGCATGTATGTAAGTATTACTATACATATAAAAATATTTAAACATAGTATTAAATAAATTAAAAATATTTATAAGAATATAAATAGAAGCTTAAAGTTATTAAAGGTACTTTGATAACATTATGGACATAATAAATTTGTCAGCTTTGGAAAAAGTAAAAATGATTCATATTTTAAGTAAAGTGTATTAAAATTAAAATAATTTATGGAATAATCTTTGCAGAAGATTCCTTGGCTTTTACAAAATTAAATTAATATTTTAAAATAAGGTTTGACTTCACACATTTTAAAATAAAATTTTTTAATTTATTTAAAATTTGATATTCAATATTTACTTCTAAATAAAAATAATAATTACCCATTTTCTTTGACTGGCTTAAAATTTAAATAATAATAATTATTATCATGTTGAATATTTTTGAATTAGATGCAGTCGTTATTAGTGATGTTTTCTCTATTTTTCAATGTTTTAATAATATTTCGATTTCGTAAAGTACAAAAAATAAAATCGTATCGCACACATATTTATAAAATAATTAGGTGATATGAACTTTAGTGTTATCAATCCACCAAATTTGTTGATTCTCCTACTACAACAAGATATTTGAATAAAATAAATTGTGTTTTATATTTAAAAAATATCCTTATAAATAAATTATTTTATTATAATAAATAAATGTGACATGCACGTGAAACATTAAAATATTGGGTTTTTAATATTATACATGTGTCCTAACCATGAACATTAAGTTATTGGTCAAAATTAATGAATTTGTGACCAAAATTTTTAATCATTCACGTTGTTTGTAATACTCGAACTCGAAATTTGATCTGAGATTAATTTTAAAATTAAAAAATAAATAAAAATATAAATTTTAAATTTATAACTTTTTATTTAATGTAAAATTAAGAAAAAAAATAGGTGGATGATAAAATTGAAAATAATTTTGAAAAAAAGTTGTGAATTTTTGGATTCAGGGGGTATTTTCGAAAGAAAAATCAGAATCTGGAAGTCAAAACGCAATTAAGAAAAAACATGTCACGTAGGACCGCCCAGTTAGCAGTCCCGACAAACTGGAGCGCGTCGCGTAACAAGGCGCGTTGACTAGTGCCACGCGGGAGGCCACACTAGCAATCCGCGTGCCCACGATTGGATGACCTGGATGCGTTCTCGGGTGCGTGGACGGTCCGAATCCGTTTCCTCCTCAGATGCAATCAGACGGTCACGATTAAATGTGGTGAACGGTTCAAATTTTTTCCATCTTTAAATATGATCGTACGGTTCAGATCAAATCATGATGAATGATCTAGAATCATTTCCTCTTTAAACGTAATCAGATGGCGATGAACAGCTCAGATTTAAGAAAGATGGGTATAAATATTTTACTTCACACCAAACCCAAACCCTAGCAGCCAACCCCCCGCCCGAAAAAAAGAACAAGAAGGGAGCCGACCTCTGCCCGCCACTGCAGCAGAGCCACATCTGATTGCCAAAAAAGGTAAAAATTCTCTCATTCGCTCGGAATTTGATTTTGAATACCCCCATGGCCAAATAAGAGAAAAAAGATCAGTGGATGAGCCAGAAATTATGGGTAAAACCCGGCGGTGCCGCCGCAGAAAAAATAAAAAATCACATTCGATGAGCCCCTTCTCGATTCCCGTTTCGTGCGATTTTTCTACCATTGTATTCGCCATTCTGTTTTCTACTGGTAAATCGAAGAAAAACCGTCTAGCTGTGAAGATGAGCCGGTGGAGCCACCGCACCGAAAAATTCTCGCAGGGATGGGTATAAAACCGATTGAAACTGGGAAAAAATAGTCAGACCATAACAAACCACCGTTGCGGGCGGCAGTGCTGTTGTTAAAGCACGGTGGTGTCACCGTGCCAGAATTCTAAAATTGGCCAGAAAAGGTTTTTAAAATCGATTTTCGATTTTTTGAGATATTTATAGGTACGTGAAGCGTGTTTTAATTTTCTCAGAAAAATTTAGAAAATTCAGGGACCGCCAGTAGACACAGTAATAAGTTCAATGTTTCGGATATCGATTCAGATAAAAATCCTTCGCTTTATTCCCTGTTATGGAATTGAAGTTTAATTAATAATAATACGGTATTTTGCATAATTTGAAAAACTTCGAGAATTAATTACAAGTTACTAATGGAGTCAGAATCGATTATTTATTATTGTTGATCCTGTTTAACCAGTTGTTTGACTTTACAGCTTTAAATGCATGATAATATACTGAAATTGATAAAATGATTTAGTTGTGTTTCTTTAATGCATGTATTATTTGTCTTTCGTTGATTTACAGTTAAATTATGAAACTGAAAGGTAAATGTAAACAAAAAATTATTTAATTAAGTGAATGAATGAATTGTAGCCTTACTGGATAACATAAGAGATGGTGAACGGATCGGATACATAGAGAACCCCACCGTGAATGTCACTTTATACCATACGAGGTATCGAGGATTGGTATTTTGGCGCTCATACCGGATGGAGTACGGGGACGACCCGTTTCACCCTTAACGGACGAGGTATTAACGGATAATATTTTTAGCGCTCATACCAGATGGAGTATGGGGACTGTAATGGCTCGAAAACTTGAAATGAAATAAATTATAAATTGAATACAGAAACGAAATAATAAGTTAGGGTTTACATTTCTTGCATCATAATTCAGAATACCCAATAGGACTACGTGAATGACCATTTTAAAAGAAATTTGTGAAAAATCAAGAATATAAATAGAAAGTAAACAATTGGGTATCCTATTCGCTACCCTCTTGTGGATCAGAATCTGGATCTTGATACTCTTGATCTGAAATGGTTAATGAAAAACTGAGCTACATTAGCCAGTAAGAATGTCATACTACTCATCGATACAAAAATGAAGGTTGGTAGAAATCATAAAAATAATTAATGGAACTCTTAATTTAAGTAAATTCATTTATCATAAATAAAATTATTTACCAAATACTTATCGTAGTGAGATTTTCAAAACTGACTCATAAAGATAATAACACAAATAATATTATAATTTTATTTTCAATAAGTCGAAACAACAAAATTCTCTTTTATCAGCCTACTAGTATCCATGGGGTGCATAAGAATGTCCTCACTATGCTTGAATCTTTATTCAATATTTTTAACTAATGGGTCATCCCCATACTCCGTCCGGTATGAGCGTCAAAAAATATTATCTCTTAATACCCCGTATGTTATAAGGGTATAACGAGTCATCCCCATAACCCGTCCGGTATGAGCACCAAAATACCAATTTTCGATACCCCGTTCGGTATGAAGCAACGTTCATAGTAGGATTCCCTATGTACCCTATCCGTCCACCATCTTTTAGGATATCTAGTAAGGCTACCATTCATCAATTCACTTAATCAAATAATTTTCCGTTTACTTTCAATTTTCAGTTTCTCAATTTACTGTAAATCACGTAAAACAAGCAATACATGCATAAAAAAAATACAATTGAATCATCATACCAATTCCAGTGTATTATCATATATTCGAAACTGCAAAATCAATCAATCAGTTAAACATGACAAATAGTAATAAATAACCAGTTCCGATTCTATTAGTAACATTTAATTATCGATATTTCTAAATTACGCAAAATACCATATTATTTATAATTAAACTTCAATTCTATAACAGGGAATAAGGTGAGGGATTCTGACTCGAATTGGTGTTCAAAATGCTAAACTTGCAGTTGCACCTACTGGCGGTCCTCGGGTTTCCAGTATTTTTTTTCGGAGATTAAAACACGTTTCGAGTATCTAGAAATACCCTAAAAAATCTAAAATCGGTGTTAGAAACTCTTTCCGATCAATTTCAGAATTCTGGCACGGCAGCACTGTCGTGCTCCAACAACGTGGAATGCCTCGGGCTGGCTGTTTTTGGCAAGTTTCAGCCGATTTTGACTGATTTTGTACTCATTCTTGCGAGAAAATATGTTAAGGGACATCGGTTATCCCAAAAAAGTCAAAAAATAGAAGCTTACCAGCGGTAGAGTTTTCTGGTACGATAACTCCGCCAGCTCACCTTCACGGTTGGGTGTTTTACTTTGATCAACCTGTAAAAAAAGGAATGGTGATTATAATAGTGAAAAAATTGCACAAAACGAGAATCTTAAAGGACCTCATCGGAGGCAGTTTTTTTATTTTTTTCACGGCAGCACCGCCAGACTTTACCTGCAGTTTTTGGCTCATCCGCTGGTTTTTTTTCTCTGATTTGGCCATAGAGGTGTTCAAAATTAAATTTCGAGTGAATGAGAAAATTTTTAGCTCTTTTGGCGGTCAGAGGTGGTCCGGCACGGTGGCAGGCGGTGGTCGTCTCTCTCTCTCGGTGACTGGTTCTTCTTCTCCAGTGGGGGGCTAGCGACTAGGGTTAGGGTTCGGTGTAAAGTAAGGTATTTTTATCCATCTCCCTTTAATCTGGACCGATCATCGCATTTTATCTCGACCATCCGATCGCGTTTAAGTAGGAAGTGAATCTGCACCATTTATCGTGATTTGATCTGGACTGTATGATTGTGTTTAAATATAAAGTAAATCTGGACCGTTCATCGCGATTTGATCTAGATCCTACGATATTATCTAAAGAGGAAACGGATCCGGACCGTCCACGCGCGCGGGAACAAATTTGGACCGTCCAATCGCGTACACGTGGATCACCAACATGGCCTCCCGCGTCAGCGTACCTTGCCACGCGACGCGCTCTGGTTTATCGGAGCTGCTGATTGGGCGGTCCTATGTGATACATTTTTCTTAAATTGCATTTTGACATTTAGTTTCTGATTTTTTTTTTCAAAAATACCATCAAAACCTAAATTTTTACCCCTTTCTCCCAAATTATTTTCAATTTCATCATCCACCCATTTTTCCTAATTTTTACATTAAATAAAAATTTATAAATTGAAAAATTAAAATTTATACATTAATTTTAAATATTTAAAATTAATTTTGGGTATTATAGAGACGATCGGTTAGTTGACAATGTTGAATAATGATTCACGCGTAGTGTAGATATCCCTATGGACCCCCATGGATATCAATAGAAAGATAAAAAGAGAAAGTTGTTATTCTTACTTACTTGAATATGATATTATGATGTTGTTGAGTTATTGTCTCTAGATGTCAGTTCTAAAAATCTCACTACGATAAGTATGTAATAAATAATTTTATTTATGATAAATAAATTTATTTAAATTAAGAGTCTCATTAGTTATTTTTATGATTTTTACCAACATTCATTTATGTATTGGTGAGTAGCATGATATTCTTATTGGATTAGTGTAACTTACTCTTTTCATTAATCATTTTAGATGAAGAGGACTAAGATGCAGATCTCGATCAATAAGGGAATTGTGAATATTTCACCACCTGAACTCCCTTCAAAAGCCAGTGAAGATCGTCCTAGGATACCTATTTTTTTTTTTTTCATTTATTTCTTTATTTTTTGCTTGTTCTTTTAGAATGGTCATTCTCATATCCCTATTGGGTATTCTAAATTATTGTGTAAGGAATATAAACTCTAACTCTATTATTTCATTTTCACTTTCAATTTATGATTTTATTTCTTTTCAAGTTCTGCGTTGTTACATTGTTTGTCAAAATATTAAATTCCTTTTTGCACTATTTTTAAATATTTAAGTGGTTATTGTATTTTTTTTTGCAATTTTAATCCATAAATGTTTTAAAAAAATTAATTTAATTATTAATTGTTAATACATATTAATACCATTAATGAAAGTATTATATAGACGTTGAACTTATGAAAGTTTCACTAATGGTGTTAATGTGTATACTCTGAATTTATGAGATGACCATTGTCCAAGTTATTGTTTGCAATTGAAGTATACTTTTTTAAAAAAAATTTGTATTTTAATTTTTATGTCAGATACCAAAATTTAGTATTTTATTTTAAAATAGACTAGTTAAAATATTTTAAAATAGTACAAAGATTTAATTTAATATTCTATTTTTTTATCTTTAAAACATGTTTTCAAAACTATTTTAATTACCTCACGAACACGACAAGAGATAGTTAAAAATAAAAGATATAAAAAATATTAATGAATAAATAGAAATAACAATAGAAAAGTCAAATAAGAATATCTAATTATCCATCCAAATATCAACTCTGGTCAAGCAGATAAATAGAACAAAAATTTATATTGGTCAGATTATGTGAAGACTCAGAACTTTGGATAAAATAAAATTATAATTTAAATGCAAAAGTGTATAAAAACGTTAGGGTTTACATTCATTACACATATATTAGCATAACCAACAGGGTTACAGAAATGTCCATTTCACATCGGTTTATAAAATAAAAAACGTAATAACATATGAAAATAGTAAATAAATGTTGTAAGATATTTAACCTTCACTAACTTTTGATAGGATTCGGAGGAACACCTACTCACATCCCTCATGCTGATTAGGATCTAGATCTTGATCTGAAATGGTTAATAGGAGGGGTGAACTATATTACCCTAATAAGAATATCATACTACTCACCGATACAGGAATCAAATGCTGATAAAAATTATAAAAACAACTAATAGAGCTCTTAATTTAAGTAAATTCATTTGTCATAAGGAAAACCATTTATTACATATTTGCTATTGCGAGATTTCCAAAATCAACCTATAGAGACAATAACTCAAATAACATTATGATATCATATATGAGTGAACAAAAATAATAACTTTTCCTTTTTTATTTTGCTTACTGGTATCCTTGGGGGTTTACAGGGGTGTTCCATTACACATGAACCTAATATTTAAACTTGTTAACTAACCAGCCGTCTCCATATCTCATCTGGTATGAGCGCCAAAAATACCATCCCTCAATACCCCGTCCGGTATGAAGGTGAATCAGGCTGTCACCATACTCCGTCTGGCATGAATGCCAAAAATACTATCTCTCGGTACCCATTCCAGTATAAGGTAACGTTCATGGTAAGGTTCCATATGTACCTTATTCATCCACAATTTCTCAAGATATTCAATAAGACAGCCATATCCCAAGTTTTCATGACATTGATAATCGCGGCAAGTTCTAAGTTATAGATGTGGTAGTTTTTCTTATGACTTTTCAATTGTCTAGACTAATAGGTTATGACATTCTCATGCTGCATCAAAACATAATCCAACCTCAATTAAGAGGCATCACTATAAGTTGTATATCCACATGTCCCACTCGGCAAGGCCAATACCGTTGCAGTAGTCAACCGTTTCTTTAGTTATGAAAAACTTATTTCACAGTTCTCACTCCACTTAAACTTGATGTTCTTCTTTGTAACCTGAGTCAAATGAGTAGCTAGACTAAAAAATCCTTCTACAAACCTGTGGTAATAACCTGTCATTCACAAAAAGTTACGAATCTCTTTGACCGATGTCAATTTCTCCCAGCTAAATACTGGCTCAACTTTTTCGGGGTTCACTAGCACTTTATCCCTTAATGTGATGTGCCCTAAGAAGGTAGTCTATTCGAGGCAGAACCCAAACTTACTCAACTTTGCATATAACTTTTTTTCTTTGAGAACTTGTAAAACTTGAGTCAGATGGTGAACGTGTTCCTTTATGCTTTTTGAATAGACTATGATATCATCAATAAATATAAAGACGAATTTATTCAAGAATTATCTGAAAACCTTGTTCATCAAATTCATAAAGATAGTTGGTGCGTTGGTTAGTCCAAATAACATAATCAGGAACTCAAAGTGTTCGTACCTAGTTTGAAAAATTGTTTTACGAATGTCTTCTACCCTGATTTTTACTTGATAGTAACTTGAATGCATATCTATTTTGGAGAAGACTTGGGCACCCTACAATTGATCAAAAAGGTCATTGATCTTGGAGAGGGAGTACTTATTTTTTATTGTGCCCATGTTCAATCCCTTATAGTCAATGCATAACCTATCTCAACCCATTTCCTTACAAATGTGACTCCAGCACCCCAAGGAGACACACTATATCAGATGAATCCATTATCCTACAATTCATTGATCTATTTCCTCAGCTCTTTCATCTCAACACGACTAATATGGTAAGAAAAAATCGAGATAGACTGGGTATCTGGATGAAGATCTATAGTAAATTCAACTTCTCTACCAATTGGCAGTCTGAGTAGTTCATCAAAAAACACATTTGAAAAGTCTTGAACTACCGGAATATCTCGAATGTAAATTTCTTTCTTAGGTTTGCCTAGTTAGAGAAAACAACCGAGTTAAAACACTTTGTAATAAAAAAATTATCATAAGGGAATAATATTTAAAAATTTTATTAATTTATAAATGACTCTTCATTAAGAGAATTGAATACAAGCTTCTTGTGAAAATAATTTACGATGGCGTGATACGCCTCTAGCTAGTTCATTAATAGAATTACATCAAAGTCCCCCGTGTCAATCTCTATTAGGTCCACACTCAATTTTCTATTTGCTATATTTATAATACAAGCTCTGTATATAACATCCTCTAATAGTATCCTACTCCCGGGAGTAGACATAAACAACACAGAATCAAGTCTTTCACGTAATACATTCAAGTTTGGTGTAAAAGCATATGAGACAAATGAATGTGAGGCATCGGTATCAATCAAAATATGTACAAGATGATTACAGATAGTGTATGTACCTTGTATCACGTCTGTGTTGGCTTCTGCATCTTACTAAGTGAGGTTGTAAAATCTGCCCTAGATAAGAGGTCTGGCTTGGTTCTAATTTCTCGGGTACTCTCTCGTGTAGTGCTTGACACTCCCACATATACGGCAGGTATTGTTGAGGTGATAGCAGGATTGGTCTCCATGATCCTTACAACAGTGCTGACAAGTCCTACCGCGTCCTATTACCGGAATCTAGTGAGGAACCTGAGTTAATGACCTAGGTCTCTTGTTCTGCTGAACAGGTACAGTGGGGGCTGATCTGCAGTGTGAAATCGGGAGCCTGAGGTTCTTCACTACTAGAGGAAAAATGCGAAGGTTCTTCTCTACTAACTGTGCTTTGGCCAGAGCGATTGAGTAAGTACTGAGTTTGAACTATTGTTTAATCTCATGACAAAGACCCCACTCAAACTTTCTTACATTTATGCCTTCATCCAGCGACTGAGTAAGTACTGAGTTTGAACTATTGTTTAATCTCATGACAAAGACCCCACTCGAACTTTCTTACCTTTATGCCTTCATCCATCATGCTTTCAGGGGAATACTAATCCAACTCTAGGAACTTTCGGGTATATTCTGATACAATCATATCACCCTAGATTAGGTGTGCAAACTTCATTTCTTTCAGATGTCGGAGATACTTTGGGAAGTACTATGCATTGAAGACCATCAGAAACTATTCTCAAGTAACTGGAATGAGCAAGGTGGCTTGCTTGAGCTGCCACAAGCGATCTGTCTCTCCCACCAAGATGTAGGTGGCAAGTATAACTCTCTATTCAGGAATCATCCCAAGAGTCATAAAAACCTTCTCTATCTCAGCTAACCAGTATTCAACATCTTCAAAGGAGGATGTCCCTGCAAAAGTAGATGAGTTTAGTCTTTTGTATCTCTCAATATAATATGGGTCGTTCATTGCATTTGATCGTGCCTAAGGAGGAAATAAATCTGAGCCGTTCATCACGTTTGATCTCGATCGCCCGATCGTGTCTAAGGAAAAAACAGATCCGAACCGTCCATGCGTGCATGATCGCTTTTAGGTCGTCTGATTTTGAGGCACGCGAATCGCCAGTGTGGCCTCCCGTGTGGCACCAAGTCAGCGTGTCTTGTCACACGGCGTGCTCTGATTCATCGAGACTACTGACTGCGCAATCCTACGTGGCCAAATTTTTTTTATTTCTATTTTTTGACTTTCAGTTTTCCATTTTTCTTTCAAAAACACAATACAAACCCAATTTTTTACTATTTTTTCTCAAAATTGTTTTCAATTTCATCCATAACTTATTTTTTTTTTCAAAATTTCACATTAAATTAAAATGTATTAATTTTAAAAACAAATTTTTTATTCATTTTGAAATGTTAAAATTAATCTCGAACTAAATTCTGGACCCAAATATTGCAGATTAGGAGAATTACAAATTTCTTACTAAACATTTGAAGCGTAACTGATGTTATAAGTTTTAAATATATTATTAAAATAGTTATTCACTAAAAATATTTTTAACCAAAAGCCATATAATATTTATTTAAAATAGTTCCTAAAAGTTCTATCATTGAAAAAAAGAACATAAACTGTATATTAAATGAAAACCACTTTTGAAATTTTGAGTTAAATTTTTAATCAAAGTCAAAATATTTCTTAAAAAATTACATATCATAACTTTTAAATTTAAATATATTAAAAACATAATTTAACTTTGATTTTTGCTAAAATCACTTCAAATTTTACATAACTTATGTTAATCCTCTATACAAATTAATTATTACTGTTATTATTAATTATATATTGACAATATATTTTGTAATTTTTTGTTCTTAAATTTTGTATGTAATTTATTTAAAATTAATTCATTGGTACCAAGGAGATTCAACCATGAAGAAGGAAATGACAACAAGAAATAAGAGCAATCTTTTCTTTTTCTGTTCTATTCTTATTTCATCTTGTTATTTACAGTTTATTTTTAGAAAACCAATTAAGATTTTCACTTGCAGAAGGAGAGCAATATTTAAAGATTATCTATTTATTTTTTCCCTCTCTCAAATCTCAACGACATCATCTGCAGATTCACATACAAAAACGAGAAGCACCTCCTTTTCTCCGTTGACAAAGCAAAACTAAGCTCCCAAACAAGCATGCTGATCCTCCTTTTCTTGGTGACGACACTGCTAAACTTTCAATCCAGCGTCCTTGCTGCTACTAAATTTAGCAGAAATGACTTCCCTTCTGGCTTCATTTTTGGTTCTGGCACTTCTGCTTACCAGGTCAGTTTAATGTCTCTCTCTCTCTCTCCCTCTCTCTTGAATACGTTCTCTTTGTTCTCGATGTCAGATATTGATTCTTTCTGGTTCTGGTGCATGTGTTATGATTTTTCTTTTGAAGTTATGAGATTTTTAGGTGGGGATTGAAAGGGTATTATTTTTCTGGGTTAAAAACTCATTATTTGGAGTTAGATTATCGGGGTTGCCCTAATAAGAAGATAGAGATGAAAGAATACTTTGGAATAGGAGGTAGAAGATGAAGAAATCTCTAAGGTATTGATGATTATTTATGGTGCTTATGATATACTGAAGGTGGAAGGTGCAGCTAATGAAGATGGGAGGAGTCCTAGCATTTGGGATACATTTGCTCACGCTGGTAAGTTCCCTCTTTACTCACATCTGCCTTTGACTTTTTTTTTTTTCTTTTTGGTAGATATAAATTGTAAATCTCTGATAACAATTGAAACTTTTCTTGAGGCCTTCAGTTTGTGGTTTTAGTTAATGTAACAGTGAAAAGTCACTTGTATGCTGAAAATCACATGCAGCGATCAAGATTTGAAATGAAAGTCCCAACTAGGTGAAGAGGATTAAGAGAAAGAGATAGATAAATAGATTTATCTCTCCATATATGTAACTTATAAGCTTGATCGCTTCTTATGGACCGGTGAAAAACAAAGAAACCTCTTTGGTTGCCATTTTGATCAGTTCAGCCAAAAAACTTCAGTGTATTCCAGTATATTTGTTCAGATTTTGCTGAAACAAACACATACTTATAATGGTGTATGATTGATCTAATCTTCTTGAGCTCGAAATTTCAGGATATGGACATGGAGGAACCGGAGATGTAGCCTGTGATGAATATCACAAATACAAAGTAAGCACAGGGTGATATTGTCAGTGATTAGTTTTGAAAATTGGCTTATTAAGCTAAATTCATGTGGGACTATCTTGAAAATGTGATTACATCATATCTCGTATGAGTTGGTTCATCTCTATTTTGCTTTATATGTTTTTACAGGAAGATGTACGACTCATGGCGGGAATAGGCTTAGATGCATATAGGTTTTCAATCTCCTGGTCAAGGCTTATACCAAGTATATATGCTTGTCAATTTCTGATTTGCGTCAACTTGACATGTGTGAAAAAACTCAGCAGGTTATGTTCTTTCGTTGATACTATATTCTTTATTCTTTCTTTCAGATGGAAGAGGGTATGTTAATCCAAAGGGTTTGGAGTACTACAACAACCTTATCAACGAATTGATCAGTCATGGTAAGATTCTGAATTTCCCTTGTGACTGGGAGTTTATTTATCAGAAAGTCAGGTGAAAATACTATTTGATTCTTCGTCGTTAAAACTTATCTTGTCCCAAGCAGGAGTTCAACCACATGTTTCATTGTATCACTATGATCTTCCACAGGTTCTTGAAGATGAATATGGAGGTTGGCTTAATCGAACTATCGTGTATGACTGTTACTCTTATGTCAATTCACTTTGCCTCTCTCTATACTTGCTATATGCTTTCTTGGGCACAAAAGAAAAATAATGAAAGTGACTAAAATCCCCTATATATGAGAATGCAGGAAAGACTTCACAGCTTATGCTGATGTCTGCTTTCAAGAATTTGGAGACAGGGTTTTGTATTGGACTACTCTGAGCGAACCTAATGCCTTTGCTCTTGAAGGTTACGATGAAGGAGTTTGTCCACCCAGGAGATGCTCACCCCCCTTCGGGACCAATTGCTCTGGGGGAAACTCTTCATCTGAGCCATACATTGTAGCTCATAATATGTTGTTAGCACATGCTTCAGCTGCAAGGCTGTATGAGAAACAATACAAGGTAGTTTCTAAACCTTATGTACATATCTACATATATATATACTTGAATCTAGCAAAAGGGTTTGGCTCCCATGTTCTTGTAGAGAAGTTATATCTCCAAAACTCTTGAAATGATGAAGCCTGGTTGCCTATCTCCACTTCATCGATCCTAATTTTGTGCTGTTCTGATTCACAAACTAGTGAAGAGACATATTATATAAGTTCAGGAAATAAATATGGAGCTCTCCATGATTGTAGGATCAACAAATATTATTTATTCATGCAGGCCAAGCAACAAGGATTTGTAGGTATTAGCGTATTCACATATGGAGTTTCTCCATTAACAGATTCAAAAGAGGACAAAATCGCAGCTGAAAGAGTTCTTGACTTCTCCATTGGTTGGTAAGTTGAAACTAAGATTCTGTTTTGTCTAATTCCTATTCAGTTCATATCCTACTTAATTACACTACAGCGGTCGTAAAATGTTGAATTGGATCATAATTTTCATATTTGAATCAATCTTGCTCTTATATAACCTTATAAATTCTTTGGAGATGGATTTCTACTTCCTACTTGATTAAATAAGAACTAAAATTTAATTTAAGCTAGGTGTATGCCCCCATTGATTTCAGGATTTTACATCCCTTGTTTTTTGGTGATTATCCTGACATAATGAAGAAAATTGTGGGCTCAAGAATGCCGGCTTTCAACCATACTGAATCCGAACATGTTAAGGGCTCCTGTGATTTCATCGGAGTTATACATTACACCACAATGAAGATCAAAGACAAATCCAGCAGTTTGGAACTGAAAGAAAGAGATTTCTATGCAGACATGGCTGCAGAACTTATAGGTTTGTTTTATAACATGTCTTGATTCAGCTCTTGTGAAGCATGCCAAGCTTACTGATTTCTTTTCTTTCCAGTGATTTTAAGATAATAGGTCTATGCCAGAATCAAATAATCTTTTACATTTCTTATTAAATCTGAAGAAAGAAAGTGTAACTAATCTGGTCCTACAAACTTGTGGCAGGAAATAATGATCCTTCATCTGGTAAGGTGAGAAATAAGTACTTGAATATCCTTATAGGGTTCTTCTATATAATAAAACATATTCCTCTTGGGTTTTCCTCTTTTGGGTTTTCTTCCTTACAAATGGCTTTCTCTTATCAGTTCCCTTCCATGCCTTGGGGCCTTGAAGCACTTCTGGAGTACTTTAAGCAAACTTATGGCAACCCCACTATTTACATTGTTGAAAATGGTCGGATCTCTCTCTCTATCTCTCTCCCACTGCATCTGATCTTTTTTTACCTTTCTGATTATTTGCTCACTTGGGCTGGTAGTTTTGGCAGGTCAAGTAACATTGCGAAATTCATCTTTGGAAGATACTACGAGGGTCGAGTATTTGCATGCATATATTGGGGCTGTGCTTGATGCTGTTAGGTATGCCTTTGAAGGATTTCTTTTCTTCACTATAAACTCTTACAGAACAAGTTTTTCTTTTCTTTTCTTTCAAACTTCCAAACGATACCCTTCTCAACATTTGCTTTGAACATTGAAAAAATTGAATCTTTACATTCATAGTGGGTTACCCTTCTCAACATTTGCTTTGAACATATGAAAGCCCGAATCTTTACATTCATAATGGGTTATATTACATTATGTAATTGTGTTTCATGTGTTAAAACAGGAATGGATCAAACACAAAAGGGTACTTTTCGTGGTCCTTCTTGGATTTATACGAGTTGTTGAGTGGTTATCAAGCAAGCTACGGATTATTCTATGTTGATTTCAAGGATCCTGATTTGAAGAGATACCCTAGACTCTCTGCATACTGGTATTCCCATTTGCTCAAAGGAACAACTGTTACTGCTAATGGATTCTCTCAGCTTCCAGATAACTCCTCAAGCTCGCTCTCATGGTTTTAGCTTACTACTGTAAGGCTGTGTTTGGTTGTTCATACGGGTTAACTTGGAACTTGACTGTCACTGCTTCTGAATTTTTTGTATAGCATTTGACAGGACAAGTATGTTAATCTTCTGAAATTAGAAAAATCTTCTTTGCAGAATTTGAGATTGTGGGAGCAGTCTCCTTTGCACCTTCAAGCCATATACACATTATTTACAAACTGCAATCCCAAAAAGAACACGTAAAAAGAAAAAATTTATATAAACTTTATTTAAATATGTAAACTCGTTTTCTTGAGTGAAAAAAAAAAATATATATATATATATATATGTACTAATTTTTCGATATAATGACTAAAATAGTGACTATAAGATAAGTGATAAAATATAATTTTTTAATATTTTTGTATTATTTAAAAATTAAAAATTTAAATATCAATAAAAATATAAAATTTATCATTTTGTAGATATATCATGAGACGATTATGGTCGATTTATAATATTTAATTTAAAAATAATAAAAATTTATTATATATTAATAAAAATACAACGATTAAATTAAAATTAATTTTAATAAATTATAAAATATTTGAATGAAATAAATATTTTATAATTATTAAAATTTTTTAATTAATGTAGTCATCATGATAACATAAAAATTTAATATAATATATATTTTCAAATAATAATAATAATAATAAAATATAGTTTTGGGCATGAGTGGCCCAAAAAACATCCATTAAAATTGTCCAGGCCAAAAATTTTGAACCGTAACCAAATTTATTTCCAAAAATAAATGTTTATCATATTTTTTTTTTAAAAAACATGTAGTTAAATAAACATATCATTAAAAATAAATATTTTTATTTTAATTAATACCAAATAATTTGAAGGGAATGTGTACTCCTAAGAAATAGTGTTAAATTTACCAAATTAAATAAAAAAATAAATAAATATCGAGATAATCAAATTTCATCCTATCGAGAATACGAAAATTCAATATAAATGAATATTCTTCGAAAAATCAGAATAAATTAGAACGTACAATTAAAAGAATAATATCAGGTGTTTTTTTTAATAAATATTTTAAAATTATATAAAAAAAATATATTAAATTAGTATATGATAGAACTGTAATTATTAAATTAAATTTAATTTTAATAAATTTATTATATTTTTATATTAAAAAATTAATGTAATTTATTATAGTATTTTTAATGTAAATATTATTATATGTCATTATTAATAAAATTAATTTGTACGGACTGTGTGATTCATGAGGCAAGCGAGCGAGTGTGGTTGGAAATTAGCCAAGACTGTACGGACCAATACCAATTAATGGATATTAATGACTCCCAAATCATTCATTTAAATTTTATTACTTTAATTAATTATTATTATTATTATTTAAGGCCAGAGCTGTATAAGCACTGTATAAGATTTATATCTACCACCTAGTCCGTTTCCTCATAAGTAGATATATATATATAGATATTGACATATGTATAGGTGTATGTAATTAATTATAATTATTTCAATTAAAAAAATTTAACAACAATAAAATTTGCTAAATTTTTATTAAAAAATATGATGTTTAAATTTTTATAATTTAAAACATTTGTATTTTATTAAAAAAAATAATTAAAACAATCATAAATAAAATAAAAATATAACAGTGTGTTTACATTTTTACGGGTAAATAAGATTAATTATTATTATAAAAAAATAGATATTTAAATGCGTGCTCTAATTTTAAAAGGTCACGACATTACATGTGGGTAATGGGTGCTCAATTGGCTGCTTGTCTTTATGTATGAACACACACATATATATATATATGTATATATATATATGTATGTATGTATATACATATTGTTTTTTAGTGCTTGATTTCACAACACACTTTGTTGGAAGACTGCTTTGCATGTATATTATTGGAGGGGTTGGTGAGACACCTAATAAGATTTTTTTTTTCTTTTTAAAAAAATAAAAGTTGACAATAAAATATTAATATATTATATATAATTAATTAATTAATTAATTCAAATGGGTAAAATCAGATTCTAATTATTTTTTTTATTTTATTTTACGAAATTAACTAAATTGAATATATTAATTAGTAGATTAATCAATTTAATTAGATGAAAATAAGGTGAAATTCTCTTAATTCCTTCACCTACCCGACCCGTCACCCACCGACCCACCCAGCCCGAGAAAGCCGAAGTGCATGCGGTTGGTGGTGAGCGTGACTAGTCTACTCTTCACAAAACCCTTTATTTTTAATTTAGGATTTGAATAAATCAACAAAATATTCATTTCTTATATACTTGTCCTACATATATATGTATACATGTATATATGCCTGTAAAATATATATTAAATTTTGCTCGGTCAAAATTCCTCAATATTAAGCAACATTACCTAACTCTCTCTCTCTCTCTCTCTCTCTCTATATATATATATATAATATTTGAAGGTTAGGTTAAAAATCTATATAGTTATGGTAATTCTCATGATAAACCAACATGATAATTTTTAAATACTTATATATGTATATATATATATGTGTGTGTATGTATAATATTAATTTTCAGAGTCAAATTATATGATGTGAATTAACCCACTCAAAGACTTTAATTGGACACCAAGTCAAATTCTTGTTAATTAAAAAATATTAATTATATAGGAAGTTTCCTCTTGGATAATTTGTAATCTCAACATGAGAAATATGTAATATATATATATATATATATATATGGACTAAGACCCATTAGCAACATGACCATAAAAAATATATTGGGATTTCATTTCATCAAATTCAAAAATGTGCTTAATTTTATTTTTTTTAAATTAAATTTGGTTTTAATTCATTCAAATAAGGTTATTATTATTTAAAAAACTGTTAAAAATAAACCTTTTTATTAGTATAAGTCCAAAAATTAAAATATGCAATCGAATATATAAACTCAAAAAAATAATAATATAATAATTCATTAATTAAAATTTATGTATTCTACTTGAAATTATAAGTTCGAATTTCACTAAATATTTAAAACTCATTATTTCACAATTTTTTTATAAATTAATAGTGATTAATTTATAATATTTAATTTAGTATAATTAAAAAATTTATTTTATTAATATGTTAATGTAACTGCACTGATTAAGTTGAATTAAATTTTAATAATTTTATTATATTTTTAAGTAAAATATAATTTTATAACGGTTATATTAATTTAATTGAATTAGACACATGTCGAAAAAAAAAAAAGAATTATACTAAAAAAATAAGAATTCATTAAAATGTAAGTAGTAAAAATAAAAAAGGTTGGAAGTAATTGATGGACCGACCGGCCGGCCGGACTTTTTGGACACGGAATCTTACCAACTACATGAAGAAAGTTATTAATTATTATTTAATTAAAACCAGCAATAAATAATTAGTAAAATTAAGAACAAAAAAAAAAAAAAAAATTTATTACATGCAAACACTCACACGTAGGATAATTATGATGGTAATTGTGGTAATTATAAATTAAACAAATTTTTATTATCTATAAAGCTGTTCACATGTAATGATATGCATTGTGGAAGAGTAGTTAGTGGG
>NW_019028930.1:0-35247 GCF_000150535.2 Carica papaya
AAATGCAAAGGCATACAAGCAGGCAAAATCACAATCATCATGTTTAATAGTCTATTTTATCTAAAATATTCCTTAAGACATTAAAGAAATAATAAATTCCTTATCAAAACTTGATGTTTTCTCTTTCACCGTTTTTCTTTTCTTTTCCTCCTCTCACTAGATTATTCTCTCTCTCTCTCCTTTTTTCTCTAAGTCTAGAAAAATGGAAGAATGGAAGAGTGGGGAAGAATAGGATGGGAAGGCCTATTTATAAAATTTTAGAACGGTTGGATTTACATCAAGTGGAAAAATTCGATGAAGAGAGAGGAGAAAAAGAGCTCGACACAAAAAACGAGGGAGGAGAGCCGCCTCTAGCTACTAGGCCACCACTCGAGGTGACAGTAGTGCACTGCAGGCTATCCTGTAGGTGCACAGGCCTCCTGCCATGCATAAGGCCTATCTGCGCGGCATTCGCGTAGGCGACTCTGCTTCCCCGTGGGATTTTTGTTTCGCTATTTTTATGATTTTTCTAAATTTTTCTAAAACTAAATTAAATAAAATCAAATGCAAATTAAATAATAAATACTCAAAATTTCATAAAAACAAAATAATGAAAAATCAACCAGATTTACGAATTACAATAAATAATACGCAGTGTAATTTAAATGAGTTTAATGCGGCCAAAGGGCCGAACAAATAGGATTTTCTAAATTAATTAAGCACAACAATGGGCAGGGTGTTACAAATACCAGGCTAGTATCATTTGTTTATTGAAAGAGAGATAACACTTTTATATTTTTACTGCATTAAATTGGCAGGAAATATATTTTTGATTTCTTTATGAATTTTGCGGCTATTACAAAAATCAATATAAAAGTATTCATATATATTACTTTTATTATAACATTTTAAAATTGAATCATACTAATCTTTCCTTAACAATATGATTGGTATTTTTTCTCTTCATAAGAGATTTTAGATTCAAATTGTGCATTTTTGTAGATTATCTTTAAGAGGTTATGTCATCTAATTAATGAAATGTATAAATTATTATTAAAAAATCTAAATCCTAAATTTCAATTCTATATTTTAAAAGTAATATTTTTCTGAAAAGTAATATACCTTTTACCCATAACAAGTAGATTTTTAAAACCAACCATAAGGAATGCTTATATAGCAAAATCAACCAATAGCATCATCTAAAATACATGAGACCTTGGAGCATAAAATAATAGCAAAAAAAAGGCATAAATAACAACAACATAGTTTAAACACTACATTACACATCTAAAACAACTTCCTATATCTCTATGTGTGATGATGTTTAACAGCAATATGAAAGGGTTATTCGAGACACTTAACTGTTTAAACTAGTTGACGTATAATTGATTAATTTTGGTTGTGTGTGAATTTCATATTGTATGTATAGAAGCTCCAAGGATCATGCCTATATGAGTTAATGGATACCTTATAGATTTTAAGAATTGGAACAAGCGTTCCTTTGGCTATATGCGCACTTAAAAGAAAAAAAACAACTAAAAGCACACATATCACCCACACCACCAAAGATCTCCAAGCTTTTACCAATATCCTCTCAAACCCATTCGTTCCTCTCTTCCACGCAGCTTTGTTGCTCCCTCTCACTCAATCACAGACACTTGAAAATAGTGCATATCTACTAGAGCTTTACAACTCTGTAAACATTTGTTGTATAATCCCCCTTCATAGCCTCATACCAATACATCAAAAGGTAAGTTACATTTCAGCAAAGAATTCTTTCATGAGTTAGATATAGCTATTTATGTTTTAACTATATATATGCATATATGTACTTATACTGAAATTTTTATGTTTTTAACTTGTTTATTTCTAAAATAATTTATTTTGATTTATCTTGTAACGATTAACTATTTCAATATTTTAGAAATTGTAAAAGGAAGTGAATGGCAGAATATTGGAGCTTATGTACATTTGAGATAGTCAATTGATGAAGATTGCATAAGCTTAAACCATCACCCAATCTTCTAAATATCTAATAAAGCACATAGTCACTTGTAGAAATTGAACTAATCATCCTCCCTATTTCATCATCAACTTGAGTAAAGAGATCTATTTGCTATTTGAATAAATGCTAACTCCTATTTCTCATATTTGTTTGACGACATCCTAAAAAGTTCAAATTTTCACAGAATACTATAAAATAAAAAAGAGAGTTTGAAAAAAAAGACATGCCTCCTTACACAACTTTCTCTTCAGCATGGTGAATTGATAAGCCAAGTAGGAAACAAATTTGAAAAATATCAACAGTCTTGACATCAAAACTACTGAAAATGATTTCACTTATAGTTAAACTCAACTTCAAG
Organism: Carica papaya; assembly: GCF_000150535.2. Next base: position 2,343 of record NW_019028930.1, read on the forward strand.
CTTAGAGACTTCAATTACTTGGTGAATTAATAAGCCTAAGTAAGTAAAAAATCTCGAAAACATCCATACTTAATTGGATCAGGACCTATTGAAGCCAAGTATTGGTGATTTTAGTGAGTAATATAGCTTTTGTAATAGCTTTACCTAGGATTTCGAACTAGTGGTGAATAAGGAGATGATGGCTGCTAAGGAGTGATTTAAGATGAATTGTATTGTTCTTGGAGTACCACATTGAATAAGAAGATTTTTTATTAGCTTTGACTATTTCTCTAGCCCTCTGGATGGGTTTATGATGCTCTAACATTGGTTCTAACAAGCCAATGAAAGAGACTATTTAGTGGGTATGTATACATACCATTAGAACTCGTACAATGATGGTTTACATTGATTCTTCTATTTTGTTTATTTAGCTATTGTTTCACCTTTAAAGGTTACAGAGTTCTTACTTTTCTACTTATGTTATTGTATAATGCTCAATTTGACACTTTTTAAGTTTTTACTTTTTCTTATAGGAGATAATTGAAGCTAATATAAAGGGTAAATTAATGAGTATGTTGAATATGGTCATTTTTTTTAATTTCTACACTTACACTTAAGAGAGTGAGTAGATAATCAGAGTTGTCTATGGTTAGAACAAGTTAACTGAGCTGGTGAATTAACGTGGCATCAAGCTTGCAATAAGGATCTAATACATGGAGATTTTTCTTTGAAGAAAAGAAAATGAAGGGGATTGGTTGCAATTAAGGTTATAGGAGGATTATAAAAATTATCAAAGTATATATTTAACTTTTCTTGTCTACTTGTATAAGATCTTAATATAGTTATTAATTGAAAATTATATATATGATTTTAGTTTGAAATCGATATAAAAATAAATATACAGATATAAAGAATGAAATGTAATATGTTTTTACATGTATATATGTGTATTATTAATTTTGATTTGCAGGCCTTCTGAAATCAAAGAAGATACTTTGAAACTTTGTTGTGACTTGGGAACGGATTATTAGTATGTCTAGATTAGAAGAGTATAAAAAACAAATACAGGATTACATTTGAAATGTTTGCAAATCATTATAATTAGCTAAAGAGCAAGTCTTATATATATATGTATAAAGTGAGTCAAAAGAAAAGGTGTGCGTATATAATTGTGGTACGATGATGGTAATTAAGGAAGTGGCTATGAATCCAGTTCCTGGTGTGTGGCTAATTTATTGTATATATAAAAATAAAGATGTATGTAACATGCTCATCACATTGTGGGCTTGAGTTCCAAATGCACATTTTCAATTCAAAAATGAATCTCCCGATAAGTTGACTTAGGCAGACGGTAAAAAAGGAGAGCAATTATATATGCAGGTATATATATATGTATTACACTTTTTTGAATATTAAATGCTAGATGCAGAATATTTTATTTAAATCTTTAATTGTATATAGAAAAAATATATACACATATGATATTTAGTGCATCAAACCATGTGTATAGTATATAATTTGAAATAATTTAGAATGCACCACATTTTACCTTACATTGTATATTCTATTATATTAAAATGCTCCACCCCCCATTCCTTATTAATAGCTATTCAACCATTGTATAATTTTATATCTACCCACTCCCGCCCCTTGGGCACACATGATAAAATACCATGACTAGAAAGAACGTTAACCTTGCTTATATCACTAACAACTCTGCAAGAAATGCCACATTCAAGAAAAGGAAGAATGAGCTGATGAAGAAAGCGAGCGAACTTAGCACTCTTTGCGATATCAAAGCCTGTGAAATTATTTACAGCCCTTATGACTTGCAACCAGATCTTTGGTTTTTCCCTCTCAGAGCCCAACACGTGCTTGTTGACTTTAAGAGGATGCCCGAGATGGAGCAGAGCAAGAAGATGGTGCATCAAGAAAGCTTCATGCACCAGAGGGTCAGTAAGGCAACATACCAACTAAAAAAGAAGCGCAATGATAATTGCAAGAAGGAGATAACAGATATCATGATATACTTGAGTGATCCGGTAGAACAAGTGAAACATTTGGCAATAGTGCTAAGGATACTTCGAAGAGCCAAGTTGCATGCAAAGTTCATTAGATGTGAGTTTTGGTTAGATCAAATAGCATTCTTGGCCCATATTGTGTCAAAAGATGGGGTATCTGTTAACCTAGCAAAGGTAGAGGCAATGGTAAAGTAAGATGATGGAAACACTCAGCAAGTCACCTCAGCCTCAGGAGGCGACAGACGGAGGAGTAATGAAGGGTCCTAGTGAGACTTTCACTCAAATCTAGGAGGATTCTATGGTGCAAAAGTTGTAGTAGCTGTAGATGCGGTTCGTTGATGGGATGAATCCTCACGCATAGTAACAGCCTTATGTAGGGTCTAATGGGGAACATGCAGAGGTGATGGTGCCATTCACAAATCAGAACAACCAGAATAATTGATTGATATGGTCCAGTGTGTTTAATTACCTTTAGGAATTGAGTATTATGATATTTATTTTGAATATTTTGGGGGTGTTGTTGGAGATGTACTTTAAATAACCAATTAAATTCGACCATAGATCAGTTTCTTAATCGTTATAGTCATCGTCCAAATTGTTGTAGCTGTCATCATCACAGTCATAGTCGTTGGATCACATACATGCATGTACTTAGATTGCTTTATGTTATGATTTTCTTTAGATTAATCTTCACCTCAATATTTTATATTTTATGTGCTAGTCCTACTCTTCATTCTTTAATTTCTCCCTTTCCCTGGCTTGACGTGTCTGCATTACTATTTGTTAAAATATATGCATGCTCAATATAAATTTATGCTATCAGAATGCTCTTTTCTCTTCTTTCTTTTCTTTTTTTATACACAATTGAGAGAGGACAGAAGCATTATTGATGCATTATATGTAGAAATTCAGTTTAGTTAGGAGGAAGATTAAGCTAGCTAGATACTCAAATTTGTTTAGATTTCAAATGAGATGTTTGTATAAAATTTAATAAATATGATGCGCTCTCCAGATCATAAAATTAAAATTTGGGATAATGGCATTAAGGAATAATATTTTCCTCAAAGAAAATTCCGATATAATCCAAATACCTAAAATAATTAATATTTTGATTAATCTGAAATTTAAATATAATTCTAAAAATTTTATTTTAGTCAAAACATGCAATATTTTAAATAACTTAAATATATTGGAGAATCTCTAACGATCATAAATAAAATTTCACGATGCAACTATTTTGTTCAGAATATGGAAAAAAACTGAAATAAATAATTTTCAAACTCAACAATCTGTGAATTGTTAACTAATACTTTATGCAAGAAGAAATGTACAATATATACAAATACATATTTAAATATATACAATCACATAGAATAATAAATATAGAAAAAAAATTTTGACGGCTAATTTCAAACACTTTAAGCAATTAATATTTTGAATTTCTTTTACATATATAAATACTCAAAAATCAATGATATATAGTTTCTTACTACTAAAAAAAATGTTACTAATATAAAACAAGACCATATTTAATTCCAGTGACACAAACTACAACATTAAAATTTTTTCAATATTATAGTATGTTACTCTAGTAAGTATAGTATGATGTTACAATTGATTCTTAATTGGTGGTAGGTGTAGGAGATCAAGACACATAATTAAGTTTGATTTGGAAGGAGATGACCACATTAGTTGATGATTAAGAGTAATAACTGTGAGTGTGTATAAGATAAGGAGGTGTGTATGGTTGCCATGTATGATTAATTTCAAGTGTGAATGCATGCTGGGATAATGCAAGAGAGAGTAGGTATATAAGTGCATTACAATGAATCAATAACTTGTAATTAAAAGAGAGGATTGGATGATTTTAGATAAGTGCAGCCTTTCATTATTTTATTAATTAAATTTTGTGAAATACATTCCTTAAATGACAAGATTTTCCCACACCCTCTATTAAAGACATAATATTTTTGGAGATAATTTGAACATTTCACTTGCAATTTTAAAATGCACCACATCTTACCTTACATGGTATATTCTACTATATTAAAATGCTCCACTCCCCATTCCTTACTAATAACTATTCAATGTTTGTCTCATTCTATATATACACTCACTTACTCCTTGGACAGACACAACAAAACACTATGGCTAGAAAGAAGGTTAAACTCGCTTATATCACTAACGACTCTGCAAGAAAAGCCATGTTCAAAAAAAGGAAGAAGGGATTGATGAAAAAAGTGAGTGAACTAAGCACTATCTGCGATGTCAAAGCCTGTGCAATCATTTACAACCCCTACGATTCAAAACAAGAGGTTTTGCCTTCCCTTTTCGGAGCCCAATGCGTACTTGCTGATTTTAAGAGGTTGCCCAAGATGGAGCAAAGCAAGAAGATGGTGAATCAAGAGACCTTCTTGTGCCAAAAGATCTCCAAGGCAATAGATCAACTAAAGAAACAGTGCAAGGACAATCACGAGAAAGAGATCACGCATATCATGTTCCAAAGTCTTATCGGGAAGCCCCTCCACCAACTCAACCTTGTTAATCTCAACAATTTTGGTTGGTTTATTGAACAATGCCTCAAAGAAATCCAAAAGAGTATTGGAACACTTTGGAAGTCACCTTAGCCTCAAGAGGCCACAGACGCAGGAGTGATGAAGGGTCCCAAGGAGACATTCACTAAGATCACAGAGGATCACCCGGTGCAGATGTTGCAGCAGCTACAGACGTGGTTCATTGATGGGATGAACCCGCAAGCACATCAGCAACCACCTAGAGCAGATGGGGAATAGGCATAAATGATGGTGCCATTCACCCATAAGAACAACCAAAATAATGGACTGATATGGTCTAGTGCATTTAACTGCCCTTAGGAATCGAGTATTATGATATTTAATTTTAAATTTTTTGGAGTGTTGTTGGAGATGTACTTTAAATAACCAATTACATTCCACCACAAAGATATGTTGTCGGTTTCTTAGTCATCGTAGCGTCGCCTTAATAGTTGTAGTCATCATAATAGTTATAACTGTCACTATCATAGTTGTAGTCGTCGAGTCACATGCATACATGTACTTGGATTACTTTGAATTATGATTTTCTTTAGATTAATCTTCTCTTTAATATTTTAATATCTTGTACTAGTACTACTCTTCGTTCTTTAATTTCTCTCTTCCCCCTGCTTGACGTGGCTACAACTATTTGTTAAAATACCTGCATGCTCAATGTAATTTTAAGCTATTATAATGCATTTTTCTCTTCTTTTCTTTTCTGTTTTGTTTTACATAATGGAGTGATGACATAAGAATTATTGATGTAGTATATGTAGAAATTCAATCTAGTTAGGAGGAAGATTAAGCTAGTTAGCTACTCAAATTTATCTAGATTTCAAAATGAGATTTTTGTATGGAATTTAATATATATGGATATGCTCTTCCAATTTTGAAATTAAAATTTAGGATAATGGCATTAAGGAATAATATATTTCTCATAGAAATTCTCAATCTAATCAGAATATCTCAACTAATTAATATTTTTATTAATATGAATATTATGCATGTATCTGGAAAAATACGCTAAAATTTTAAATATGTTGTTTAATTATTTTGTTGGATTTATTTCGGATTCTACTAACTTAGAGATATATAGAATAATCTATCTTTGTTCCCTATATTTTAAAAGATAAAAAAATTATAGTCACATATATACTACTAAATCAGAGTGTTGATGGGAAGTATATGTGTACACTTGCAACGAGCTCCTTAAGTAGTTTGGACAATATCTTGTTTAATTTGCTTAATATGACATATTATTGTGATATAATAGCAATATTGTCTAAATAAAAAGTAGAATAAGTATTGCTTCATACGTATATACACATATATATAATCTTTAACTTCTTTTCGTTATTTATATTACACCAGCATGCAATCTATAACATATTGTAATTATCTTAAAGGTTGGAATTAGTAATGGAGGATGGATTGTTTCCTTCTATTTGTTTTTTGAACATGACTTTGCCTTCTTCTTGTTTTCTCAATCTCTATTGCGGGTGTCGGATGTATTATTGACGGCACTTCTCGTTATGTTTGTAGTGGTTAATTACTATTTATAAATTTTATTCTAATTTTTTTTAAAAAGTTAATTATCTTAAAGGCAAATATGGATTGTTGAAGTTCAGAAGGCATATATTTTAATACCATACTAGTATCATTTTTTTTACTGAAGGGAGACAACACCTATATATTATTACTGCATAAAATTTGCAAGAAATATATTGTTGATTTCTTTAGGAGTTTTTTGGCTACTACATAAGTCAATACATAAGTAATCATATATATTACTTTTATTATTATATTTTAAAATTAAATTACAATAATAATTCCTTAATAATATGTATAGTATTTCCTCTCTTTATAAATTTTTTTTTATTGAAATTGTACATTCTCATATATTATCTTTGGAGATTGTGCTAATTAATAAATGAAATGTATGAATTGTCACTATAGAGATTTAAATCCTAAATTTTATTTTTATTTTTTAGAATTAATATTTTTTTTGAAAAGTAATATAGCTCTTAACAATAACACGCAAAACCAACCACTAGCATCATCTAAAATACATGAGACCTTAGAGTATAAAAGAAGAGCATCATATAAAAAGTGGCATAAACAACCATAAAATAGTCCACACTACACATCTAAAATAACTTCTTGCATGTGTAAACGTGATGATAAACAACTTATAGATTGTGAGAATTAGAGCGACCGTTTTGTTGTGATTGCATGTCTATAAGCCCCAACATTTTCTATATATAGTTTTGGCTATATGTGCACTAAAAAGAAAAAAGAAACTAAAAATGCACATATTGTTGGGACCAAAACAAAGACTTTTAAGATTGAAATGCAAACTATCTTAATTGGAGGACTATATTAGAAATTTGTGAAAAGCAATATCAATATTCTATATGATAAAAATGGGATGCTTAGTACAAAGGATGGGTGACCTATTTATATGCAATTCTAACAGTGTAATTATAACCATTATCAATCTTTTATTTCGTTGCCATGTTTTAGTCCCTTAAGACAACTAATTTCGAGTTTTTTTTACTCTCTCTCTCTTTTTAACTAACCCCTCATATATAAGGAAAATTAATTAAGTATTCTAGCAATCTTCTGGTTCAATTCATTTTTTTTACACACCTATACATATAAGAGAGAGTAGATATATACATGCATTATAATGAAGCATTAACTTTTAATTAAAAAAGATAGTTGTATTTGATTGGGTTTATAAAAGCGCAGCCTTGCAACAATTCACTAATTAAATTTTGTAAATTACATTACCTTTAATCATAAGATCTTTCCATATGTGCTATTAAAAATATAACATTTCTAGAGATTATTTGGGCACTCCATTTGCAGTTTTAATCTAGCCTTACAGGGTATATTCAATGTTCCACTTCACATCCATTACTAATAAATCTTCAACCCTTGTCGCATTCTATAAATGCACCATCTCGCTCTTTGACCAGATATGACTAAACACAATGACTAAAAAGAAGGTTAAACTTTCCTATATCACTAACAACTTTGCTAGAAAAGCTACTTTCAAGAAAAGGAAGAAGAGTTGATGAAGAAAGTGAGTGAACTCAGTATGCTCTGCAAAGTCAAACCCTGTGAAATCATTTACAGCCCCTACGACTGGCAACCAGAGGTTTGGTCTTCCCCTTTCCTAGCGCAACACCTGTTGACCGACTTCAAAATGATGCCTGAGAAGGAACAAAGAAAGAAAATGGTGAATCAAGAGAGTTTCTTGCGCCAGAGGATCACCTAGGCAACCAACCAATTGAAGAAGCACCGTGAGGACAATAGGGAGAACGAAATCATGCAAGTTATGTACCAAAGCCTTATTGGGAAGCCTCTCCACCAACTAAACCTCATTGTTTTGAATGATTTGGCTTGGCTCATCGAACTATACCTCAAGGAAATACAAATAAGGATGGAAACACTCAACAAGTCACCCCAACCTAGTGGGGCCACGTATGGACTGATTAAGGATTTCGGGTAGATGTCCACTCAGATCAACAAGGATTCTCCAACATATGGAGTTTTACTCATCTTCTAGTTTTCCTACTTTCACCTCAATAACATACCAGTACTATAACATATGGAGTTTCACCCATATTAAAAAAATAATGCAGTATGTAAGAAAGATAAGCAATACATTTTTATCAATTTATTTAAAAAATAATTTCTCTAGTTAAGGCTTATCCATAATCTAACTAATTAAATAGAATGTATATATCTGTATATATTGGTATAAATTGAAAATTTGGTATAACAAAAAATGATGTGGTTAATTTAAAAGAATAAATCTAATAAAATTATTAAGATCTTAAAATTCTACGAATAATTTTATAAACTAAAAGCTCATTAGAAAGAAATTTTAAATCTATAAATAATTATAAAAGAAGGAGAATCAACATTTGAAAAAACTTGAAAGTAAAAGACTAAAGAAAAAATAAAACCAAATTAAAAGAATATAAAAAGTTAACTAATAAAATAAAAAGTCAAAATTTAACAAACACAGAATCTAGTTAAATCTGGTTCACCATATTTCCTTTGAGAGGTATTTTGTTTTGATTATTCCAGAACTGCTAGAATATGAGTGACATGTCCAATGCAAATGAAGGCATAATGATGTAAGATACAGAAACAGATTACTAGTGCATTATAAAAATTATATGCAGCGTAGAATATTATTACAAATCCCTTACTAAAATATATGAGTTCCAATTATAATATATATAATTGAAGCCAGAAGTGGTAATAAAATACAAAGGGTCACTTCTTTCACTACGCAATTAGACTCATCAGAGTGCAGGACAAGTCATGCACTTAATATTTGTGAGTCCTCGGGATCCTCATAGACTTCAAGGGGCAAGTCAATGATTGGTTCCTCACTATCTTCTTCATCTGGGGGGGGTATGGAAAGGGTGAGTTCTATATACTCAGCAAGGAAAATAACATTTAAATAAAATCATAAGATTTTAAGAGTGAATAATTATATCATTATACTTACCATCAGGTCATGTCAAGGTCCTTTCTTATTTTATGAAAATCATCTTATTTATTAAAGAAACATCATCTCACAGTCACAATGATCAAATCAAAATCATATTTAACAATTGAAAAAATCAAATAAATCATGAAATGCTCAAATTTTTATGTCATGCTTCGCGAATTCATTCTGACTTCTATTTCTGAGGGGAGATATGGATTTCTGACTACCCATGTGGAATGATCATATCATATATATAACGACAATTTGCTCAGGTACATTATTGGCTTGCCAAACCATGGTACAATCTATGACCACGGTCGTACCAACCACAGTGGTCCTATCATATATTCTATCACCACGACAGTACTTAACCAAATGTGACCCCTAACAGATATTTGTGTCACCGCTCTCGTTAGAGGGTACGTAGTCATCCACAGGAAGTAGTCCTTTAATGTCTTTCTAGACCAGATGGGGGAGGGAGAAATAGAAACCCCTCTGAGATAAAATGCCTAATGAGACACTTGATGCATTATGCATGTCAATACATATATATATATTTTTCAGGCCATTCAAGCTCATTCTCCTTCTCTTTCTTTCTTTTTCTATATATATTTCAGAAAATTATCATCGAATTCATTTAATTTACATGCAAATTATTAAGTGCCTATAAAATCACATAGCATGCTTGAAATCAAGAACAAATCACTTTATTAAACATAAAATATGCAAAACACAAAACATAAACTTCATAATTTTGATTTTCTAGAAATGCTCCTTAAGATGTTTAAGGAAATACTAAATTTCTTACCAAAACTTTGAAGTTTTCCTACACCTTTCTTCTTCTTCTCTTCTCCTTCTCTTCCTAGATCACTCCCTCTCTCTTTAAGCTCTTGGAAGATGGAAGAATGAAATGGAAGTGATGAAAGAAAAGGGTCCCTATCTATAAAAAATTAGGATAGTTGGATTTGCGCCAAGTGGTGAAATCCAGTGAGGAAAGAGAAAGTTAAGTTGAAGATGAGTGATTTTACATGATGCGACGACAATGCGAAAAACGGAGGAAGAATCCTTCATCAATGGCGCAGGGCCTACAGCACATAAGGCACCGCACGTAGGCCTAATACTCACAGGCCCAAGCACGCAGGCCTACTGCGCGGACGGTGCGTGCACAGGGCGCATGGCGTCTGGCCATGTCTGCGGGGACTATCTTATTTGTGTATAATGGGATGCATGCGCGGACTGGCCAATATGCACGCGATGTGATGTGTGTATAATGGGATGCATGCGCGGACTGGCCAATATGCACGCGATGTGCCCCGCATGGATAGGATTTGTGCACGTCCTGTGTTGGTCGCACACGGATGCACGCAAACAGCGTGCTGTGCCGGTGTGGGCGAGCCTCTTCTACACGCATTTTCCCATGGGATTTTGCCCCATTTTCTATTTTTCTCCAAAAAATTATTTTAGGAGAAAAAAATAATAAAATAATAATAAAATAACAATAATAATAAATAAAATAACAAAATTTGAATAAATTAAAATTACGAATTTAAATTATGAAATACAATATAAACTACAAGATAAATTTAAATTAGTTCAAGTGGCCTTAAGGCCTAATAAATAGGAGTTTCTAGATACACATTTAGTGTGGTGATGAGTGGGATGTTACAATATGGGTGTTTGTTTCGATCCCTTAATGAAACGGTAGTTCAGTTGTCCTTGTGACTTTGAATGATTTGATATTCATGGTCTAGGGCTCAAGGGCAAGAATGATGGCAACTTGAGAGACATAAGATATTTATATTTGTATTTAATATTTAATATTTGTATTTAATATTTGAAGTTTTATTCGATGAGCCAACCCAGATCGTTGAGATCAATGAGGTTGAGTTGGTGGAGGGGCTTCCCGATAAGTTTTTGGAACATAATATGCGCAAGATCTCGATTGTCCTTGCACTATTTCTTCAATTGATCGGTTGCCTTGGTGATCCTTTGGTGTAAGATGCTCTCTTGATTCACCATCTTCTTGCTTTGCTCTCTCTCGGGCATCCTCTTAAAGTCAACAAGCATGTGTTGGGCTCCGAGAGGGGAAGGCCAAACCTCTAGTTTTGAGTCATAGGGGCTGTAAATGATTGCACAGGCTTTGACATCATACAGAGTGCTGAGTTCACTCACTTTTTTCATCAACCCCTTCTTTTTTTTAACGTAGCTTTTCTTGCAGAGTCATTAGTGATATAAGCAAGCTCAACCTTATTTGTTTGTATAAAATGAGACAAACATCCAATAGTTATTAGTAAGGAATGGGGAATGGAGCATTTTAATATAGTAGAATATATCATGTAAGGTAAGATGTGGTGCATTCTAAAACTGCAAGTGAAATGTTCTAATTATCTCCAGAAATATTATGTCTTAATAGGGGATATAGGAAAATCTTGTGATTTAAGGAATATAATTCACAAAATTTAATTAGTAAAATTTTGAAAGGCTGCACTTATCTAAAATCATTCAATCCTGACCGTCCCTTTTCATTACAAGTTATTGATTCATTGTAATGCATTTATATATCTACTCTCTCTTACATTATCCCCAACATGCATTCACATCTTACCTAAACAATTATGTGAGAAAATGAAATGTTACAATTAATATCAATATAATTAATTCTACAATCCATAGATAAAATCGGCTACAAATTTAATTTTAAACAAAGTAACTAAACTTAAGTACTGCTATATATCACTAAATTGACGTAGTCACAAAAAAATAAATAAATACATTCAATACATTTTTAATAGAAAATGGTTGATATAAGAAGTTAACAGATTATATAAAATGGTATGCAGGTGATAATTTGGCTGATTTGTTAACTTTTTATATAAAATTGCGAGTTCGCATGTTCTTCATTAATGGGAACTAATGCCATCCCTTAATGATTGGGCCAAAGGCCCAATAGTTTCAATTCTAGGATCTTTACTTCATTACCAACCACCTTAATAGAAATCAATCCTCCTAAAAGTTAAATATAATTAAGGCATGATAATACTTGCAAGTGGTAATTCTCTACCTCTACAAAAATAATAATTGAAGATTTGACTCTTATGTTACACAAAAATAGATATATAATTTATTGTACGTAAACATTAATAAAAATAAATTTTAATAACTCTATCATATGTTAAAATTATTATAATATAATCAGATGAACAATTAAAATTTGAATACTAGACTTTTCACGTGGATGTTTGTGTTATACACTTTAACAGTAGTGTATAAGTGGTTTCATTGTATTATTACATCTATCTTCATTTTTAAAAAGTACTTATATTGTGTCTTATGAATTTTTAAAACTGTTATTGCAAAAGTATAAATTGGTTTTGAATAAGTGATCCCACTAATAAAGGTTAAATACTGGTCATTATCTTTAAGAATCAATTGCAACATCGTACTACAGATATTACAATAACATAATATAATATTAAAAAAAATTTGAAGTAGTAATTTATGTCACTAAAGTTAAATATGGTCTTGTTTTATATCAGTAACATTTTTTTTAATAGTAGGAGACTTTATATCATTGATTTTTGAGTATTTATATGCGTAAAAGAAATTCAAAATACTAATTGCTGAAAGTGTTCGAAATTAGCCGTCAAAAATATTTTCTATATTTATTATCCTATGTGATTGTATATATTTAAATATGTATATGTATATGTATATATTGTACATTTCTTCTTGCATAAAGTATTAATTAGCTATTCACAGATTGTTGAGTTTGAAAATTATTATTTTAGTTATTTTCTATATTCTGAACATAATAATTGCATCACAAAATTCTATTTGTGATCGTCAAGGATTCTCCAATATATTTGAGTTATTTAAAATATTGCATGTTTTGAGTAAAATAAAATTTTTAGAATTATATTTAAATTTCATATTAATCAAAATATTAATTTTTTTAGATATTTAGATTATATCAGGATTTTCTTTGAGGAAAATATTATTCCTCAATGCCATTATCACAAATTTTAATTCTATAATATGAAGAGTGCATCATATTTATTAAATTCTGTACAAAAGTTTCATTTGAAATCTAAACAAATTTGAGTATCTAGCGAGTTTAATTTTCCTCCTAACTAAACTGAATTTCTACATATAGTGCATCAATAATGTTTGTGTCCTCTCTCAATTGAGTATAAAACAAAAGAAAAGAAAGAAGAGAAAAGGGCATTCTGATAGCATAAATTTGTATTGAGCACACATATATTTTAACAAATAGTAATATAGCTACGTCAAGTCGGGAAAAGGGAAAAATTGAAGAATGAAGAGTAACACTAGCACATAAAATTTAAAATATTGAGGTGAAGATTAATTTAAATAAAATCATAACATAAAGTAATCTAAGAGTGTTACAATATAGGTGCTGGTTTTGATCCCTTAACGAAATGGTAGTTTAGTTGTCCTTGTGACTCTGAATGATTTGATATTCATGCTCTAGGGCTCAAGGGCATCAATGATGCAAACCTAAGAGACCTAAGATATTTATATTTGTATTTAATATTTGTGAATGTATGTTTGTGTCTATCTGCGTACCAAGACATGACTAATCGATATCTCATTTATCCTCTCTAGAACTAGGTGTAAGCGGCTGCGTGCATAGGTTTGTAGTCAGTGTAATATAAATTAAGATAATAAATTAGTATTAAAAAACTATGTCAGAATAGGAGTTTCATCCTGTGTGCCTGAGTCGTGTAAAACCATTGAATATGGTTTTGAGCGTCTTCATGATGATTCATATGAATTCGACATTTAATTTGGATATGAATATTTGGCGATAAATTTTGATTTGAATTTGTTAATTGAACTTAAAATTATTGTTTTACTAAATGTACATTAATGAATATTTTAAAATGTATCTGTGTTGCATTATTTCTATTTATCTTATTGAGTATTGGAACTCATCCATATCCAACCTCCCCTTAGATGTAGATTTGGAATAAAATTATGAAGAATCGTGTTTAGATTCCTTTCAGGAGGAATAGTTTGGACCAGACTTTGTATTTTGTTTTAAACTTTGAGGACTATTTTTATAATTATTCTATCTAATATTTTGTATTCTAAAAGATAGATGGCCTGATTGTCTCAGGAAATAATCTTTTATAAATTTTATATGGGATGTATAGTTCTACTATAATATAAATATCTATTTTATGTCAACTCATTTGGACGTTGGTGCCTTGTTTGGCATTAAGACGTCACATTTCTTTTCTTTTCTTTTTATTTATACACAATGGAGCAAGGATAAAAGCATTATTGATGTAATATATGTAAAAATTCAAAAGATGAAGCTAGCTAGCTCCTTAAATTTTTTTAGATTTAAAATAAGATTTTTGTATAAAATTTAATAGATATGGATACGATCTTGAAATCTTGGGATTAAAAATTGGGATAGTGGCAGTAACAGGTAATGTTTTCCTCAAAGAAAGTCTCTATATAATCATAACATCTAAAACAATTAATATTTTGATTAATATGAATATTATACATGTATCTTGCAAAATACGTTAAATTAAGTTATAAATCGGCTTCTAATTAATTAACAGATATATAGAATAATCTATCTTTGTTTCCTATATTTTGAAGAACAAAAAAATTATGCTAACACATATACTACCAATTTAGAGTGTTGATGAGAAGTACATGTGTACATTGACTACTAGCTCCTTTAAGTTTTCATGATTTTTTAACAAACTCTTGTTTGGAATTTTTTGGAAATTTATTTTTTGTTATTACATGAAAATATTTTTTTTAATTGTAAATTCTATTGCTCAATCTACCATGTCTGGTTAAATCTCCTTCATTGGAGTGATTGATGTAGCATGATTTAAACGTACATTTGAAGTTTAATTTTAGCTTCCTTCTAGTTGCAATTTAACAATATTGAAATTAATTTGGTTGTGAGACTTGGCCAACTCATGGCTTAATTTATTATTGATGGTTTTAGAATAGCAGGAGTGGAATTATATTAATTAGACATATATTGTTAATCGTTAATTTCAATTTGAACAGGAGTTATATATTCGAGTTAACATGGAGAAATTGAATTATCACAGATTTAATAGAATCAAATTAATAATGTTATAAAAGGTTAGTAGTTATTAATTGATAAACCTAGCAAATACTAGGAGGGAAACCAAAAGTACATTAGGTTTGTTCGATCATTGCAGACTGGATTAAATTGATTGTGAAATGAAAACTCGAATATACCTAAGATTCAGGTGAAATTAATTACTCTGATGGGTTTATATCGATAGTTTTCATTAATTTCATTATTTTCCTTTGATTAAATTATTATTAAATTTTGATTTCTAGATAAGAATAGAATTTCTATAATTCTAGTACTTGATACACAATCCTGTAGGACAATACTCTACTTATCACTTTATTATTTGAACGATTTTGTGCACTTGCGAATTTGCCTGTCATATATATAATCTTTAACTAGTTTTAGTTTTTTATATGTGTACCAATATGCAATCTGTAGAATATCATAATGATCTTAAAGTTTGGAATAAGTAATGGATGATGAATTGTTTCATTCATTGTTTTTTGGACATGGTTGTGCCTTTTGCTTTTTCTTCTCAATCTGTATTGTGGTTATCAGATGTATTGTTTAATGGTACTTTTATTGTGTTTGTAATGCTTACTTGCTATTCTTAAATTATATTTCATTTTGAAAAAAAAATAATTATCTTAAAGGAAATTATAGTGTCAAGGTGAAGGCATATATATTAGTACCAGGCTAGTATCATTTTTTTATTGGAAGAGAGATAACACTTTTATATGTTTACTGCATTAAATTGGCAGGAAATATATGTTTGATTTCTTTAAGAATTTTGTGGCTATTACAAAAATCAATAGAAAAGTATTCATATATATTACTTTTATTATACCATTTTAAAATTGAATCATATTAATCTTTCCTTAACAATATGATTGGTATTTCTTCTCTTCATAAGAGATTTTAGATTCAAATTGTGTCATCTAATTAATGAAATGTTTTAATTGTTACTAAAAAATATAACTTCTAAATTTCATTTCTATATTTTAAAAGTAATATTCTTCTGAAAAGTAAGATACCTTTTGTGATATCCCAAATGTTATTTAAGGCATAAGAGTGACAGATACAGAAACAGATTACGAGTGTATAATAGTTAAATATATGCAGTGACACAATTTATTACAAATCCCTTATAAAATATATGAGTTCCCAATTACATATATAATTAAGGCCAGAAGTGGTGACAAAAAATAAAATATCAAAATACGAAAAGGGCCATTTCTATCATTATGTAAAGGGACTCATCAAAGTGCGAGACAAGTCATGTACTTATAAAATTTTATAGATCCACAGGATCCTCAAAGACTTTGAGGGGTAGGTCAGTGATCGGTTCCTCATTATCTTCCTGTGACATCCCAAGTGCTAATTAAGGCAAATAAGTGTCAGATACAGATTTAGAATGACAAGTGCATGATAAAATTTATACAACTGAACAAAATTATTACTAATCCCTTACAAATACACATGAGTTCCAATACATACATATACTGAGGCCAGAAGTGGTTGTAAAATATAAAACAAAACATAAGAGCCACTTCTTTCACTAGGTTATTGTACTCACCAGAGTGAGGGAACAATCATGCACTCAGACTTGTGTTTGCGAATCCATGGGTATTTGAACCTGAGTATCTGGGAAAAAGCAAAATATTTGATGGAAGAATGGGAGATCCTTTGAACAACCTATTATAATAGGGAAGCCTTATATCATAAAATTAATTCATCAAGTTGATGATAAAATACATAGGCGTTCTAGTGGACATTATGCACTTGTTGCACAACAACCCCTTAGAGGCAGGTCCAAGCAGGGGGGTCAGCGAGTAGGAGAAATGGAGGTTTGGGCTTTATAGGGATTTGGTGTTGCTCATATTTTACAAGAGATGCTTATAAATCTGATCATATTAGAGCTCCCCAAGAAGTACTTGGTACTACGATCATTGCAGAAACAATACCTAAATCCACGTGATCCTCATAGACTTCCAAGGGTAGGTCAGCCTGCAGTTTCTCACTTTCTTCCTTGTCTAGGGGGGGCATGCAAAGAGTGAGTTCCATATGCTTAGTAAGAAAAACAGTATTAAATTAACATCGTAAGATTTCAAAAGTTAATTATTTTGACTTAAGAGCTTGTCATTTAACGTCCTTGTTTACTTATCTCACATTATGAAAAATCATTTGTTTGTTAAGAAGATGGTACGTTAATACAGACAATCAAACATACATCATGCTAGATAATAGAGAAAATTAAATAAATCATGAAATACTCAAATTTTCTTGTCATGTTTCACGAAGTCCTTACAACTTCTATTTTTGAGGGAAGATACAGATTTCCAACTATCCAAGTGGAATGACCAAATTAAATACAAATATGACAATTTGCTCAGGCCTATTTCAAGCTAGCCAAACCATGGTAAGATATATGACCACAGTCGTACCAGCCATAGTGGCCCTAACAGATATCTACAATAACGACATTACTTAGCCACAGGTGACCCCTATAGATAGTGAGATATAACTCTCACCAGAGGGTATGCCATCATCCACTAGGAGTGGTCCTCTTATGTCTTTCTAGACTAGATAGGGGAGAGGCAAACAGATACCCCAAAGGGCAAAAGGAACAGATACCCCTGAGAGATAAAAAGCCTAACAAGACATTTAATGCAATATGCATGTCAATATAGATACACTTCAGATCATACAGGCTTCATGTCATTTTTCTCTTTTTCTTTCTTCTTTTTTATACTTTTTACTTTTATCGATTATATATTATATTTATTACATGCAAATTCATCAAGTGTCTGCAATTCACATAACATGCTTGAAAACAAAAAAATTTGACTCATTTAAATACAGAGACATACAAAACAGGCAAAATAACAATCATATTAAATTAGTATATCTTAAAACACTTCTTAAGACATCAAAAAAATACTAGATTCCTTACTAAAACCTTGATGTTTTCTCCTTCACCATTCTCCTTTCTTTCTCTTTTTCTCTCACTAGACTACTATCTATTTCTCTCTCTCACTAAATCTTTGAAAAATGGAATAATGGAAGTGTACGGAGGAAGGGAAGGGGAAGGCAAGTTTATAGAGTTTTGGAATCATCGGATTTATGCCAAGTGGCAAAATTCAATGAAGAGAGAGGACAAAAATATGCTCGACATAATAAATGAGGGAGGAGGGCCTCCTCAACTGGCGGAGCGGTGCACCGCCTGAGGCAGTAGTGGCGCACTGCCCGAGGTGATAGTTCCCCGGTCGACACGCTGCAAGCTAGCCTACAAGCGCATAAGCCTCCTACCGTGCACAGGGCCTTGGTGCGCTGAACGCCGCGCGGGTGGGCCTACTATGCACAAGCCCTAGGGGCAGAGGGCCTATCCATGCAGGCCCGCTGTGCGGACGGCGCAAGCACAGTGTGCGACGCCTGTCGACACATGAGGTGACCCGCGAATGGCCCGCTTGCGCGCGACAAGACGCATATAGGTCCTAATCCCGCGCCGTGTGCTCTGTGCATATGTCCCGTGCGTGTGTGTGCGGATGGGACATGCGCGCTTTTCGTAGGTCCTGTAGCTACTGTGCACGGATGCGCACACACACAATGCCCAACACCCGTGTAGGCAACCTGTCTCCCCACAGGATTTTTCCTGCGAGATTTTTTTCCCGATTCACCATTTTTTCAATATTTCTAAATATTTTTATAATAAAATTGGGTTAAACTTAAAATTAAATAAAATAACTTAAAATTAAATAAAATTAAATTAAAGCTATATAAATAAAAATCAACAAAAATTGCAAAATATAATGATTATTAAGCAGCATAAATTAATTAAGTTTAACAAAGCCAAAGGCCTGAATAAATAGGATTTCTAAATCATTTTAGCATAGTGATGCGCAGGGTGTTACACTTCCTCATCTGGATGGGGTCATGGAAAGAGGTGAGTTCCATATACTGAGTAAGAAAAATAGTATTTAAATAACATTATAAGATTTTAAAGATAATTAAAGGTATCATCATTTCTTACCATCAAGAGTCATGTCAGGATTCTTTATTAAATTATGAAAATAATTTATTTTATTTAAAGAAAAACATCATATCATGCTAAAAATAGAGAAAATTAAATAAATCATGATATGCACTATTTTTCGTGTCATTCTTTGTGAAGTCATTCCGACTTCCATCTATTGAGGGTGATACGATTTCCCGACTACCCATGTGGAATGACAAATTCATTTCATTTGTAATAGCAATTTGCCTCTTATTAAACTAACAACACATTTGCAGCTTGCTAAACCAACAACACATTTATGGCTTGCCAAACTATGACACAATCTACGACCACGGCCGTGCCAAGCACAGTGGTCCTATATGTTAACTATGGCTACGACCATACTTCACCCAAGATGACCCGTACAATCATATTGCGTCACCGCTCTAATTAGAGGGTACACTATCATCCACAAGGAGCGGTCCTCTCATGTCTTTTCAGACCAGATGGGTAAAAAAACATAAACTTCTTAGAGATAAAAAGCCTAATAAAACACTTTATGTAATTTGTATGCCAATATCAATACATGTTTCTCATGTCTACAAATCATTCCATGCTTAATCCTTTTTCTACCGTTTAATTGCATCACATATCAATATTTATTTCATCTAAATTACACATGCAAATTAAATAGTTTATACACGATTATAGAACATGTGTTAACATGTGAAGTTACTTAGTTTAGGCATAAAACTTAACCACGAAATCACTAATTTAAACTTTATTATTTTTACTTTAGAAAAGCTCCTTAGGATTTTTAAAAGTAAATATTGAATTCCTTATCGAAACCTCAATGTTTTCTACGCCTTTTCTTCTTCTTCTCCTCTCCTTCTCTCTTTAGATAACTCCCTCTCTCTCTAAAGATCTTGGAGGATGGAAGAATGGAAATGGAAGTGATGGAAAAATTGTGAAGGGAGGGTCACTACTTATAGAAAATGGGGACCGTCAGATTTGTGCAAAGTGGTAAAATTAGGTGAAGAGAGGAAAGTAAATGGGAAAGGTGTGATGTGATAATTGATAGATGTGACCAGCAAATGGACGATACGACGTGACGGCGGTGCAAAAATTAGAGGCATGCCATGCAAACAATGATGGTACATTGCCCAAATGAGGGCGGTACGCCGCCCAAGTTGGTGGTGCTAACTGTCAAAAGGTGGCGCACGACACTCAACGGGGTGGCACGCCCTTCTGGAGGCAGTGCGCACAGCCCAAGCCAGCCATGCACTATAGACCTAGCCTCCCACGCACAAGCCTAGCCTGTCTTGTGTGCAGGCTTTATAGCATGCCAGGCACTACATGTAGGCCTACCGTGCAGAAGGCGCACGCAGACCGCACCTCACACAATACGCAAATAGGACATGCGCACAGTACGCACATCCTGTGCTGGGCACGCGCGTGGTGTGAAGAGCCCGCGCAGGCAAGATCCTTCCCGTGGGATTTTTTGACTTTTTCTCCATTTTTCAATAAATTTATTTAAATAACAAATAAAATAAAAATTTTCAAACAATAAAATAAAATAATTAATTTTAAGAATTATTAAATCAAATAAATTATGAAACTTAAAATAACAAATACGATATTCATCCAAAAAATTAAAAATAAGAAATATTAAGGGTTTTTAAATGGCATTAAGTCCTGAATAAATAGGGGTTCTTATTATAAATTAGGCGCAAAAGTTTTCAGGGTGTTACATTCCCTCCACCTTAAAAAATTTTCTCCCCCAAATTTGTTATAAATAGATATGGAAACTTCTCTCTCATCTCATTCTCTGACTCCCATGTCATCTCTTCCACAGTGTGGTGTTGCCAATGCACCTTCACCATGGGGATCCTATTGTTGTGCAAAACTTTTTCAGTCCAATCATGGATTTTCGTAGGGAGCTCCTCATATGTCATATCAGCTTGAACCTGCATCTCTTGGTGAGAAATGATGTGAGAAGGGTCAGGGTGGTACCTTTTGAGCATGGAGACATGGAAAACATCGTGTAGACCCATAAACTCTCAGGGTAGACCAAGGCAGTACGCCATGGGTCCAACACATTCGACAATCTGAAAAGATCCCACATAAAAGGGGCTCAACTTTCCCTTCTTACCGAATCATATTTTTTCGTTGTAAGGGAAGATCTTAAGGAAGACTTGATCACCAACTGTAAATTCTAAAGATCCTCTACAGTTGTTAGCATAGCTTTTCTGGATACTCTGGGTAATGGCTAAGTTCCTTTGAATGATAGCAACTTTTTTTATATTCTCCTGGATGAAATCAAGTCCCAAATGATGCTGGTTCCCGACTTCGTTCAAACAAGTGGGATAACAACAGGGCCTACTGTATAGAGCTTCATACAGAGTCATGTCGATGCTAGAATGATAACTATTATTATAAGTAAATTCACACAAGAGAAGATATTCATACCAGTTATCACCAAAGTCAAGGATGTAAGCGTGCAACATGTCCTCAAATGTTTGGATAGTACATTTAGACTGACCATCAGTCTTGGGATTACAAGCAATGCTGAAGTATAATCCATAATCGAGTGCTTCTTAGATACTGTCCCAAAAATGAAAGGTAAACCAAGGATCACAGTCAAACACAATGGATGGAGGGATGCCGTGGAGTCGAATAATTTCATCGACGTACAGGCAGGCTAATCTGCTAGTGGAATCTGTGGTTCTGATGGGTAAGAAGTGAACAGTCTTGGTCAACTTGTCAAGAATGACCCATATGGCATTGCAACAAGAATAGGTTTTGGGTATATCGATGATAACTTCAATGGTTACATGCTCCCACTTCAATTCCAGAATAGGGAGGCCCTGCAACAAACAACCGGGCCTCTTATATTTTGCCTTAACCTATTTCCAAGTAAGGTATCAAGAGACATAGTCGACAATGTCTTCTTTCATTCTAGGCCACTAATATTGTTGCTTCAGGCCCTGATACATCTTGGTACTCCCATGGTAGATGGACAGTTTAAAGGCATGGTCAGCCTTGAGAACATCTATCCTAACAGTGACAAGGACTCAAATACAGTCCAAAAATTTGCACCATCCATCATCTGTGAGCCTGAAATTGAGAAACTCGTCAGAAGTATGCTTACTTAAATTTTTTATGATTTTTAGGTCTGTGGACTGAGCTTTCTAAATCTTAATGATCATAGAATTACAATTTGGGATAATAGCATTGAGGAATAATATTTTCCTCAAAGAAAATCTCAATATAATCCGAATATCTAAAACAATTAATATTTTGATTAATATGAAATTTAAATATAATTCTAAAAATTTTATTTTAGTCAAAACATGCAATATTTTAAACAACTCAAATATATTGGAGAATCCCTTACGATCATAAATAGAATTTTGTGATGCAGTTATTATGTTCAGAATATAGAAAATAACTGAAATAAATAATTTTTGAACACAACAATCTGTGAATAGCTAATTAATATTTTATGCAAGAAGAAATGTACAATATATACATATAAATATACATATTTAAATATATACAATCACATAGAATACTAAATACAGAAAAATATTTTTGACGGCTAACTTCAAACACTTTCAGCGATTAGTATTTTGAATTTCTTTTACACATATAAATACTCAAAAATCAATGATATAAAGTCTCTTGCTATTTAAAAAAATGTTACTCATATAAAACAAGACCATATTTAACTCCAATTACATAAATTACTACTTTAAATTTTTTTTAATATTATAGTATGTTACTGTAGTATCTGTAGTACGATGTTGCAATTGATTCTAAAGATAATGACCAGTATTTAACCTTTATTAGAGGGATCACTTATTCAAAACCAATTTATACTTTTACGATAACAGTTTCAAAAATTCATAAGACACAATATAAGTACTTTTTAAAAATAAAGATAGATGTAATAATACAATGAAACCACTTATACACTACTATCAAAGTGTATAACACCAACATCCACGTGAAAAGTCTAGTATTCAAATTTTAATTGTTCATCTGGTTATATTATAATTAATTTTAACATATGATAGAGTTTTTAAGATTTATTTTTATTAATTTTTACGTACAATAAATTATATATCTATTTTTGTGTTACATAAGAGTCGAATCTTCTATTCTTATTTTTGTAGAGGTAGAGAATTACCACTTGCAAGTATTATCATGCCTTAATTATATTTAACTTTTAGGAGGATTGATTTCTATTAAGGCAGTTGGTAATGAAGTAAAGATCCTAGAATTGGAACTATTGGGCCTTTGGCCCGATCATTACGGGATGGCATTAGTTCCCATTAATGAAGAACATGTCTACTCACAATTTTATATAAAAAATTAATAAATCAGCCGAATTATCACCTATATACCTTTTTATACAATCTGTTAACTTCTGATGTCAACCATTTTATATTAAAAATGTATTGAATGTATTTATTTATTTATTTTTTGAATATGTCAATTTAGTGATATATAAAAGTACTTAACTTCAGTTGCTTTGTTTAAAATTAAATTTGTAGCCGGTTTTATTTATGGATTGTGGAATTAATTATATTGATATTAATTGTAACATTTCATTTTCTCACATAATTGTTTAGGTAAGATGTGAATACATGCTGGGGATAATGCAAGAGAGAGTAGGTATATAAATGCATTACAGTGAATCAATAACTTGTTATGAAAAGGGATGGTCAGGATTGGATGATTTTAGATATGTGCAGCCTTTTAACATTTTACTAATTGGTTGTGCGTGAATTTTATATTGTATGTATAGAAGCTCCAAGGATCATGCCTATATGAGTTAATGGATACCTAATAGATTCTGAGAATTGGAACAAGCGTTCCTCTAGCTATATGTGCACTTAAAAGAAAAAAGAAACCACAAAAAGCACACATATCACCCCCACCAACCAAAGATCTCCAAGCTTTTACCAATATCCTCTTAAACCCATTCGTTCCTCTCTTCCACCCAGCTTTGTTGCTTCCTCTCACTCATTCACAGACACTTGAAAATAGTGCATATATGCTAGACCTTTACAACTTTATAAAGTCCTATTCACTTTTCCAATTACCACCTCACCCCACACCACAACGACTAGTCAGCTTGTTTTCCTGCTATCGCCAACATCACCATTTCAACACAACCTCCCATACATCTTTCGTATTACACCTCTTACAATTTGGTTAATGATACATGAAGCTACGTATTAGCTAAAAACTCATTAGTGATATATGAAGCTACTCATAATTTAATTATTTTTATGAAAATGCTTGAAATTTTATTAACTACAACTAGCAAATATGATCCACTAATACAACAATTTATTGCCAACAATATAAATTATTATCTCATCTATTATTCCAGAATTTTTAGTGCATTTATAGTGTAAATGTGTATTTAATTTTCATTTAATTGTTTCTTTGTAAAAATATATACATAATATGCCTATAAAAAATGGTATCCCAATAATAAAACACAATTTTCAATTCTCACAAGATAACATGGTATTAGAGCTGTTAATATATCTAGAAGAATTTAGATAGCTAATATATGAATAAATTGTGTTTTGCATACCAAAATAATGAATAGGGGTGAGTTTGATAGAAATAAATAATGATAGATGGTTACGAAGAACATTGTCGAGCAAGACGAAATGGGAAACATGGTTGGATTGATTTGTGAAAAGGATGAGGGAGAAGTTGTATCAAAATATGGCTCTGATAGCTATAACTATATTAAAAATATAGATTGCACAATAAAATTCTCCTTTTATCCTCCTTTTTGAAAAAAAAAATGGTTGTTTTTCTTGCACGAGATTGTTATTTTTTAATCAATTAATTTAATACAAATATACTTTATCTTAGGGCAAAAAAAAAATTGTTATATATACAAGAAAACGAAAAAAGTGATATCAGAAGTCCTAGGGGCATACTTTTAAATGTTGGATTGCCTGTAGGGTTACTTTACATGTGAAGCTCCGTCATGCATACATATTGATCATTAATTTTTATTCATCTTATTATGTTACTCTATTAGTTTATTTTATACAAGACGCTGTTAATTAATTCCAAATAATTAGCTCTTTGTTCGCAAAGTAACCTACAATTTTCTTTGGGGATAAATCTTTTTAAGTGTTTGGTTGTAGGTTAAGTATGGTATATTTTTCATTAATTAAAAGATAATTTTATTAATGAAATGGCAGTCGCATGTCCTTTTTCTTTTTGAATAATAAAAAGTAATTTTGTTAATAAGGATAGTTCCATCTTTTTTAAAGAGAGAATTACAGGAAAACACAAAATCGCCACCCTTTGGAAAATGAAAAGCACAATTTAAGAATAAAATTATATGATAATATAGGCGATTTGAAATAGAAGCTAAACGTGAAAAGTGCATATTCTTAAAACATCTATTATATGATCCCCCTTCATAGCCTCAAACAGATACATCAACAGGTATCTTAGAATTAAAACTTGGGATAGCGGCATTAACAGGTAATGTTTTCCCCCCGTATAATCCCCCGGTATTATATATTTATTTTCGTATTACAAAAGAGTCGAATCTTCAATTCTTATTTTTGTAGAGGTAGAGAAGTACCACTTGATTTAAAATTCAAGTATTATCGTGCCATAATTATATTTAACTTGTAGGAGGATTGATTTCTATTAAGGTGGTTGGTCATGAAGTAAAGATCCTAGAATTGAAACTATTGGGCCTTTGGCCCGATCATTAAGGGATGAAATCAGTTCCCATTAATGAAGAGCATGTGAACTCGCAATTTTATATAAGAAGTTAACAAATTAGCAAAATTATCTTCTACATACCATTTTATATAATCTATTAACTTCTGATATCAATCATTTTCTATTAAAAATGTATTGAACGTATTTATTTTTTTTTGGTGAATACGTCAATTTAGTGATATATAACAGTACTTAAGTTTAGTTACTTTGTTTAAAATTAAATCTGTAGCCCGTTTTGTGTATGGATTATAGAATTAATTATATGATATTTAATTGTAACATTTCATTTTCTCAAATAATTGTTTACATTAATATTTAATTTTAATTGTAGTTAATTAAATAGCTAGCATAATATTTAATTTAAAAAAAATTCAATTACACAATTAACACAAGTACAATATATTAATAAAGTGCCATCGTTATTAAATAAAGTGAAGTAAACATGATTAGTGTTATTCGATGAATCACTCTTTTATCATTCTAAGTATATATATATAATCTCTCTAAATAAGACACACACAACGAAGTTCTAATATTTAAGAATACAAAAAGAAATAAAAAAATAAAAAAATCATAATACATTATATCAAAAAATCATAACACAATACATCCTTTATAGATAAGCCAAATTCAAAGTTAATAAGTGAAATACAAAGTAAACCTTTATAAATCATATAGAAGTTCCCTTGTTTTAATGTGTTGAAAACTCATACCTAAGTTCACCTATATACCATTTTATATGAATGCTTGAACTTTTGAACATTTAATAGAAGATTTAAAATGTATGAGTTTTTATATGGTTTGTTAACTCTTTATATAAAAGCTAACATTAATGAAGAACATGTATATCTAAGAGATCATTAAGTAATATTTTGGCATTCCACTTGTTGTAGAATGCACCATATCTTACCTTAGATGGTATATTCTACTATATTATAATGCTCCATTTCCCATTCCTTACTAATAACTCTCCAACCCTTGTCTCATTCGATATATAGCCCCTCTCGCTCCTTGTCCAGACACGACAAAACATCATGACTAGAAACAAGGTTAGGCTTTCCTATATCACTAGCGACTTTGCAAGAAAAACCACATTTAAGAAAAGGAAGAAGGGGCTGATGAAGAAAGTGAATCAACTTAGCACTCTCTGCAATGTCAAAACATGTGCAATCATTTGAAACCCATATGACTCGTAACCAGAGGTTTGGCATTCCCCTCTCGGAGCCCAATACCTGTTGGCCAACTTCAAGAAGATCTCTGAGATGGAACAGAACAAGAAGATGATGAATTAAAAGAGCTTCCTATGATAGATGATCACCAAGGCAACCGACCAACTGAAGAAGAAACATAAAGACAATCAGGAGAAGTAAATAATGCATATCATGTTTCAAAGCCTTGTTGGGAAGCCCCTCCACTAACTCAACCTCATTGATCTAAATGATCTAGGTTGGCTAATTGAATAAAACCTCAAAGAAATCCTAAAAAAATGATAAAAACACTCTGTAAATCACCTCAGCCTCAGGGGGCCACAAATGGAGGAGTGATGAAGGGTCTGTGGGAGACATCCTCTTAGATCAACAAGGATTCAATATCGCATAAGCTTCAGCAGTTGTAGTGATGGTTCATTGATGGTATTAACTCGCAAGCACAACAACAGCTCATTTAGTGTTTGGTAACGGGGACCAAGTGGAGATGATGGTGTTTTCTGATCAGCACAACTAGAATAATATACAGATGTGCTCTAGAGGTTTAATTATTCTTAAGAATGGAATGATAAGATGTTTGATTTTGAATTTTTTGGATTGCTGTCGGGATGTACTTAAATAACCAATTACAATCCACTACAAATATATATCTTCAATTTCTTAATAGTTGTAGTCGTCGTTGTCATAATACTAATCATCATAGTCATCACGTAATAGTCAACATAGACGTCACATCGCATGCATGCATGTAAAGGTATTTGTTTGCGTTATAATTTTATTCAAATTAATCTTCTCTTCAATATTTTATATCTCATGTACTAGTACTACTCTTCTTTTTTTTATTTTCTCTCTCGCCTCGGCTTGATGTCGCTTCATTGCTATTTGTTAAAATACATACATTCCCAATGTAGTTTTAAACTATTAGAATGTTTTTCTCTCTTCTTTTCCTTTTTTTAAATTTTCTTATACACAGTGGATTAAGTTTACTTAAGATGATGATTAAGTTTGCTAGCTCGTTAAATTTTGTTTAGATCTCAAAGGAGATTTTTGTATGGGATTTAATATATATGAATACATGTTCGGATCTTGGAATTAAAATTTAGGATAGAAAGATTAAGAAATAATATTTTCTTTCAAGAATACACGCATGCCTACTACGCAGACAACGAGCGCACAAGGCACATGGTGCTTGGCCCTGTCCGCGTGCGATGGGACACACGCGTGGACTAACCTGTCTGCTCGCGATGGGACGCACGCACAGACCAGGCCCGCACCCTGCGAGGATAGGATGTGCACACATTGTGCACGTCCTACGCTTGTCGCGCACGCATGCCTGCGCACAGTGTGCTACGCCCGCGCATGCGTGCGTCTCCCACAAGTGTTTTCCCGCTAGATTTCACCCCATTTTCCATTTTTCTCCTAAAAATTACTTTTAAATAAAAATGCAGCAAAAATAAAATAATAATAATAAAAATAAATAAAATAACAAAATCTGAATAGATTAAAATTATGAATTAAAATGATGAAATATGATATAAATTACGAGATAAATTTAAATGAGTTCAGGTGGCTTTAAGGCCCGAATAAATAGGAGTTTCAATATACACATTTAGCACAGTGATGAGAAAGGTGTTATAATATGGATGCTGGTTTTGATCCCTTAACAAAACGATGGTTTAGTTGTCCTTGTGACTCTGAATGATTTGATATTCATGCTCTAGGGCTCAAGGGCATGAATGATGGCACCTGAGAGACCTAAGAGACCTAAGAGATTTATATTTGTATTTAATATTTGTGAATGTATGTTTGTATCTATCTGTGTACCAAGAAATGACTAATCAATATCTCATTTGTCCTCTCTAGAACTAGGTGTAAGTGGCTGCGCGTATAGGTTTGCAATCAGCGTAATATAAATTATGATAATAAATTACTATAAAAAAGACTATGTCAGAAGAGGAGTTTCATCCTGTGTGCATGAATTGTGTAAACCCATTGAATACCGTATTGACCGTCTTCATGACGATTCATATGAATTCGACATTTGATTTGGATATGGATATTTGGCGATAACTTTTAATTTGTATTTGTTAATTAAACTAAAAATTAATGTTTTAGTAAACGCGCATTAATGAATATTTTTAAACGTATCTACGTTGCATTATTTCTCTTTATCTTATTGAATATTAGAACTCACCCATATCCAAACCCCGCATAGATGTAGATTTGGAAAAAAATTCTAAAAAACCGTGTTTAGATTCCTTTCCAGAGGAATAGTTTAGAGCAGACTTTGCATTTTGTTTTAAACTTTAAGGCTAGTTTTTATAATTATGCTATCTAATATTTTGTATTCTAAAAGGTAGATGTCCAGATTGTCTCAGGATACAGTCTTTTGTAAATTTTATATGGGATGTATAGTTCTGGTGCAGTATAAATATCTATTTTATGTCTGCACATTTGGACATTGTGCCCTATTTTGGCTTCAAGATGTCACATTTCTTTTCTTTTCTTTTCATTTATACACAATGGAGCAAAGATAGAAGCATTATTGATGTAATAAATGTAAAAATTCAACCTAGTTAGGATGAAGATGAAGCTAGCTAGCTCCTTAAATTGTTTTAGATTTAAAATGAGATTTTTGTATAAAATTTAATAGATATGGATACAATCTTTGTATCTTGGAATTAAAATTTGGGATAGTGGCATTAACAAGTGATGTTTTCCTCAAAGAAAGTCTTGGTATAATCATAACATCTAGAACAATTAATATTTTGATTAATATGTATATTATATATGTATCTGGCAAGATACATTAAATTAAGTTATAAATTGGCTTCTAACTAATTAATACTTATGTAGAATAATCTATCTTTGTTCCCTATATTTTGAAGAACAAAAAAATTACACTCACACATATACTACCAATTTAGAGTGTTGATGAGAAGTACATGTGTACACTGGCTACTAGCTCCTTTAAGTAGTTTAGACAATATCTTGTATAATTTACTAAATATGTTATATTATTGCGATTGCTTGGGTGGCAAGTAAAATAAGTATTGTTTTATATGTATACATAGACGTATATTGATGTGTTCGATTTTTATTATATTTTTATACCTTTTTAAGTTACAAGTCATTTAATGAAAAAAATTCTTGATGTAGGTTTCGTGAAGAAAATAGAAAAAAAACTGAAAAGAGAAGAAGAAAAGAGAAAATTTGAAGTAGTTTTTAAGAGCAAAAAGGAAGCAACTCCGAAGAAGAAAAAGGGAGCAATTCTGAACAGGAAGAATAAACAGCTCTGAAGAGAAAAAATGAAGTTTCTTTGAAAAGGAAAAAGGAAGCATCTCTAAAGAGGAAAAATGAGTAGCTTTGAAAAGGAAAAAAGGAGGCATGCAATATTGAAATTAATTTGGTTGAGATTTGGCCAAGTCCTGGCTTAATTAGTTATTGATGGTTTTAGAGTATCGGGAGTGAAATTCTATTAATTAGACATATATTATTAATCGTTAATTGTGATTTGAACGAGAGTTATATGTTCGAGTTAACATGGAGAAATTGAATTTTCACAGATTTAGTAAAATAAAATTAGTAATTGTTATAAAAAGTTAGTAGTTGTTAATTGATAAACCTAGCAAATACTGGGAGAAAAACCAAAAGTACATTAGGTTTGTTTAATCATTGCATAGTAGATTAAATTAATTGTGAAATTAAAACTCAGATATACCTAAGATTCAAGTGAAATCAATTATTCTTATGGGTTTACATTGATAGTTTTCATTAATTTAATCATTTTGTTTTGATTAAATTATTATTAAATTTTGATTTCTAGATAATAATAGAATTTCTATAATTCTGGTACTTGATACGCAATCTTGTAGGACGATACTCTACTTATCACTTTATTATTTGAATGATTTTGTGCACTTGCGAATTTGCCTGTCATATATAAAATCTTTAACTAGTTTTAGTTTTTTATATGTATACATACCAGTATGCAATCTATAGAACATCATAATTATCTTAAAGGTTGGAATCAGTAATGGATGATGAATTATTTCATTCTAATTATTTTTTGGACATGGTTATGCCTTTTTCTTTTTCTTCTCAATCTATATTGTGGTTATCGGATGTATTGTTTAATGATACTTTTATTGTGTTTGTAATGGTTAATTGCTATTGTTAAATTTTATTTCATTTGGAAAAGAAAATAATTATCTTAAAGGCTAATATAGAGTATCAAGGAGAAGGTATATATATATATAAGTACTAGGCTAGTATCATTTTTTTATTAGAAGAGAGATAACACTTTTATATTTTTAATGCATTAAATTGGCAGGAAATATATGTTTGATTTCTTTAAAAATTTTGCGGCTATTACAAAAGTATTCATATACATTAGTTTTATTATACTATTTTAAAATTGAATCATACTAATATTTCCTTAACAATATGATTGGTATTTCTTCTCTTTATAAGAGATTTTAGATTCAAATTGTGCATTTTTATATATTATCTTTAAGAGTTTGTGTCATCTAATTAATGAAATATATGAATTGTTACTAAAAAATCTAAATCCTAAATTTCATTTCTATATTTTAAAAATAATATTTTTTTGAAAAGTAAGATACCTTTTGTGATATCCCAAATGTTATTTAACGCATAAGGGTGTCGATACAGAAATAGATTACGAGTGCGTAAGAGTTAAATATATGCAGCAGAGCAATTTATTACAAATCCCTTATAAAATATATGAGTTCCCAATTGCATGTATTACTAAGGCCAAAAGTGGTGCAAAAATACAAAATATCAAAATACGAAAAGGGCTACTTCTATCAGAGTGCGAGACAAGTCATGCACTTATAAAAGATTATGGATCCACGGGATCCTCAAAGACTTCAAGCGGTAGGTCAGCGATCGATTCTTCACTATCTTCCCCATCTAGAGGGGGGGCATGGAAAGGAGTGAGTTCTATATACTCAATAAGAAAAATAATATTTAAATAACATCACAAGATTTTAAAGGTAATTAAAGGTATCATCATTTCTTACCATCAAGAGTCTTGTCAGGGTTCTTTATTAAATTATGAAAGTAATTTATTTTATTAAAAGAAAATATCATATCATAGTCATATCATATTAATCAAGTATATCATGCTGAAAAGAGAGAAAATCAAACAAATCATGATATGCACTATTTTTGTGTCATTCTTTGCAAAGTCGTTCCGACTTCCATCTATTAAGGGCGATACAGATTCCCGGCTACCCATGTGGAATGAAAAATTCATTTAATTTGTAACAGCAATTTGTGTCTTGTTAAACTAACACATTTACGACTTGCTAAACTAATATCACATTTACGGCTTGCCAAACCATGACACGATCTATGACCACGGTCGTATAAATCACAGTGGTCCTACATGTTAACTATGGCCACGAACGTACTTCACCTAAGATGACCCCTACAATCATTTTGCGTCACCACTCTCGTCAGAGGGTATGGCGTCATCCACAGGGAGTGATCCTCTCATGTCTTTTTAGGTCAGATGGGGGAGAAATAGAAATCCCTCAGAGATAAAAAGCCTAACAAAACACTTTATACATTATGCATGCCAATATTAATACATGTTTCTCATGTCTGTACATCATTTCATACTTAATCATTTTTCTACCATATTGCATCACATATTAATACTTATTTCATCTAAATTATACATGCAAATTAACAAGTTCATGCACGATCATAGAACATCCGTTAACATGTGTAA